>VYZQ01064498.1:77515-95445 GCA_013400655.1 Mystacornis crossleyi | reverse complement strand
CTTGGGCTGCACCCCCCCCCCCCGCCCCCTTTTGTATTTTTAAGTTCTAGGAATAGTGGAGATTTCCAGGGAAAATATTTTGTGATGAGCCTACCCTGGATTTAAGTGCAAAGTCTGTAAGGAGGGTTCAGCACAATTCCACTATGTATCAACAAGTGCGATTAGCAATGAAGAGGTTTTTACATGCCTAGCAGTCCTGTTTACCAAACAAACTCTCTCAATGAGTTTTATTTAACAAAGGAAAAAAAAAAGAAGAAGAAGAAAGAATAGAAAGGAAAGCTTAGAGATTGTCCTATTGGTTGTCCTATTGGTGCTCAACCTTTTTGACCCTTCAAGCTTCTTACATATTTTCCTATAGTCAAAAGCACCAAGGTGCATAACTGGGAGAGGTGAGGGTCTGTCTCGAGACAGCTGTGGTTGAGCTGGTGAGGTCCTACATGCAGTTCCATGGCCATCTTTTTTTCCTTATCCAAGGAAATTGCACGAGGTCAGTTTACCTCCCCCAGTGATATTCTGCTGTTTACTTAATTTGGCTGCAAAGTGCTGAATTTCAGCAATCAGAAAAACTCCCAAGACCTGGGAGTACTGTGGCGTTTTCTCTTAATTTTTATTTTAGTATGCTGTATGTCATTTCTGTATCATAGAGAAATGAAAAGGTTTTTAGTGGATGAAGTAGGTTACATGCCATTAAGGAGTTCTTAAGGTAAAATAATTGCCTTAAAGACATTACACAGAGGTTCTGTGTTATCAGCTAATACCACAAAATTGTATTTACTCACTGGGTTAGCATTTCCCTGTATAGGGCTTTCTTTCTGTTAATGAGCTCATGTTCCTCATGGGCAGTAATGTATTCCATCAGGCTTTGGAAATGAGTGTCTTAATATTTCTTGAGAAGATTATTGAAACCAGGTAAACAAACAAAATACTGCAGATTCTGTACCTATCCACATTCTTACATTGTTACTAATACTGTGTAGAAAATGAAAATAGTTCGAGTTTCTAATTTATTTCCTATTAGAGGAGTGCAGTGCAAATAACTTGTTTCCATTAAATGTAGCTTAAACAGGGGGTGATCATATTATACACACAATCGGGAAGTGCATAGGGTGCACACAGGCTTGTATTCGGGATGTAATTCTGGAGTAAGGGCTAAAACATCGTTTCTTAAATCCTCTGCTTGTCAGCATTCCTTGGTGGAAGGGTTTTACCTTTTTTAAAACTGTTACTTCTGTACTTCCTTGTTGAATTCATGGAAAAACAACACTTAAGGAAGCCAAATAAACTCCACTTTACACACACAAACCAGTAGCTGAAGATGATGAGTAAGGTAAGGAGGCTTTCTCTTACTGCCTGCTCAAGCTGCTGATGCTTGGTCTAGTAATTTAGGAAATTTTGTTAATACAGCAGGCTCAGAGGTGGACAAAGGCTTAGATTTGCTGTGGCCTCCTGTGTGTAACCTAGCCTGAAAGACTCAGCTTCTAAGCCATGCCTGCATATGTAAATACAGCTGCTCTTGTACATCTCAAAAAGTCCCCAGTTTTGATCTTACAATAGTGAAAATGGATTTCATTACCTCTTTGCAACCCTTGCAATAAAATCAAGGCCTCAAGTTAAAACCCTGGAAAGCATTATTGTGAGGTGAGATGGGAAAGCAGTTTGTGGGGACATCTTTTATCCCACCAGCACCTGCCGTGTCTGAGGGCATTCATTTAAAATTATCAACCAGTTGACTTTTGTATCCTGTGAAAAAATGGAAAGATTTACAGTAAAACAATTTATTGTTCTCAATTAAAATAAAAAAAAGATATGAAAAAAATATTAAAATAAATAAAACCAATCCCCACGCCCACAAAAACCATGTTTTCATGGGGAAAGCCAGTTTCATAAGCAGGCATTTATCAGGGACTAAGGCCACTGGAGGAAAGTGTTATTACATAAATCGGATGTTCAGTTCTGAGCTAAATAAATTTTTTAATATTTTGCATAAATTAGGGAAATTAAATTATGCATAATGTGCATAATTTCATCCTTTTGTAAATGATGTTCCCACAGTTAGTGATTAAAGAACGTGGTGCAGCCCCTTGAGTGTGAACAATTAGACCTTCCACAGCTCTCTCTGTCTATAGATAGATATTCCTTAAGCTCAGCAAGGGGACCGGAGCATGCACTAGCACTTGGCTATGATCTGCTCCCTCTTTCTGATGACTTAAGAGGGCTGTTCAGGACAGAGTATCAGTCTATATGGACACTATCAACCAGTCTGAACAAGTCAGATTATTTAAATAGCCCTATTAAGACCCTTCTATTTTTGTAACTTCTTTATGAGTGTTCTTGCTAAGCTTACAAGGTCCAGCTTCAGATATCAAAAAGATGTTTTCAGCTCATGTTGTTAATCTTGAGGGGTTCTATACTATGACTCCATTACATTTTCATCCTGAGAAAATAAAAAGGGGCTCTGAAAAATAGTTGAAGTTGGGAAATTCATGTCTGCAGTCCTGACCTGCAGGTTTCAGGCATAGGGCATTTATGATGTCCATGCACGATGGACTTTTGCTTGGTTGCCAAAATGTGTATTGTATGCCTTAGACCATCAGAAATCCAGAGAATGTTTATTTCTTTTAACACCCATTTGAAGTGTCTTGGTTTCCCCCCAGGGGAGAAATGTTCCTCAGCCATCATTTAAAGACTACCATGCTGTGAGTATCTTACTTGATGTCCAGCGCTGAGAAAACAAGGTGATGCTTGTTTTGAGCATCTGCTTTGCCACCGTTTTACTGAGATCCACGTTCTGCTTTTATCCATGTTGAGAGGAGCAGGAAATGATTTGATGAAATAACTATTAAATCAAACATTCATGTTTAGCAATAGAAAAAAGCTTTTAAAGCAATTGTGTCCAGAATTTAATACCTGTGTCATGGTTGTACCTTCAGAGTGTTTGAAAGGGCACTGATTTCATCACAAGGGTGGGACTCTTATCCACCACCCCAAAATTAAATTCATTTGCAAAGAAAAACAAAAAAAAGTAAAATTCTGATGTCTGAATTCAGTCAGTGAGCTTTTTCTTTCTGATGGAACCACTCTGGGCTAGTTTGGAAGATGAAACTCCTCAGGTATGGAGTAACTTTATGCTTTGAAAAGAAAACCCCACAGATGGTTAAGTGCTGGCTTGTGGCTTTAAGCTCTGGCTGTTCTGGTATCAGTAAAGAAACAATTAAACAAAGATCAGTCCCAAGGTGATGCTGAAACAATATATGGATTTGGAAGTAAGGTTAAGGTGTTTTGAAAGTGGAGGGAACCCATGTAAATTATGGTTCTGCCCAAAACTATCTCAAACAAATGTGGTTTGGATAAATGCAGGTGGACGGCATCTGCCAGCTCACTTCTTGAGATCTTATCCAGCTTCAGCTGCAGGTGAATGTGCAAAATTTCATCCTCTTAGTAGGGAAGTCTATGTATGTGCTTTAGTGCATTATGTCATCAGTAAATTATTTTAATAGCAAATAAGCCTTTATTACTTTTGCTCTTGCTTTATTGCATTTGCTGCTCTACATTCAATATGTACAGCATTGGCACAAGATAGCTTGCATGCTCACTAGTGCATTAGCAGGAAAGATGGAAACTGTGTTCCAATACCATAATACTTTGAATTTGGTACTGTTAAAACCAGAAGGAAAAAAAAACAAACAAAAAACCCCAACAGTTGTTGCATATCAGGCTCTGGTAGAAGGCTAGGAAATAACAGCTTATAAATGAAGCAAGTTTCTCACAGAATCATAAAATATGCTAAGTTCGAAAGACCCATCAGGATCATTCGAGTCCAGCTCCTGGCCCTAGCTCCGGAAGGTTGCCAAGATGAGACAAAATTAATATGGTTTCCAAAGTACCGGGGTGGTTTCGGACACAGCTTTCAGGTTAAAATGGAACTGTGAGCAATTCAGGATAGCAATATAAATTAAAAAAGGGAGAATGATAAAGAATGTAAGAGATACTTAGCATAGTAGTAGAATATGGAGGGTACTGATCAAGTGAACTCTGCACATAGGTTTAGGCAACACTGAAAAAAATCCCACCCTTTGCTCCACAATTAAATATCAAACAGTACTGTATTGAACAGAAGTATTCAGTATTGAACAGAAATAACATGGAATTTGAAAACTGAGATAAATTTAATGTGGATTAATGTTATTTTGATGTGTTGCTGCCTACTGTAGTAATCCACTTTGCCTGCATATATACCTGTCTAACAGAAGGGATTTATGATGGTGCTGGGGAGCATTGCATGCAGCAACTGCAGCATTACGATAAGTAGGCAGAGTCTTGAAGAGACGGGCCTGACATGGAGAGGAATAGAAATGTGTTTAAGCAGCCAAAGGAAAAAACACCCAGTTTAGTTTGAAAGCAATCTTTCACTTGCCAAATTAATTTTAACATTATGTGTGTGGAGTAAAAGTTGCTGTAGAACCCAAGGAAGGTCTTGTACGTTCCAGTGTGCTATTTTTCGCATTGACATCACATGTGGTAAGAAGACACCAGCTCTCCTGCAAGCCTGACCTGGTTCCCTGTGGAGGACAGAGTCATGTCCAGGTTTTCACTCTTGCTGGCAGAAGGTGAAACAGGAACAACTGGGCTGATTTACTGAAGTTGCTTTGGATTTGCACCCTACTGCCTCACAGACAAAAACGTCACATGAAAAGTCATTTTACTTAAGACTGTCATACAATTATCTCTTCAAATGCCAACTTTTTATACCCTTACGACCTTGCATGGCATCACCGGAGATGGTACATACCATTACCAGGCACTTCTGGCTTTGGTGCCTCGGAAGGCAAAGTACTCACTGAGTGTTGTTTTACCTTTTTCACAACACGAATCTGGAGACAACTGGGAGAGAAGATTTTATATAAATAGCTTGAAAATCCAACAAAACCTATTTGACTTTGTTACTGGAGAACTGCTGGCAAAGGACTAGGCTCTCTTGCCAGTGACCCAGCCATTAAAGGGGCTCAGGTATCAGGGATCCCCCTGCGCAAGTGTAGACAAAGAACAAGTCCGTCCAGTCCCTCTGTGGCATTTTCCTTTCCCGCTCACTGCTTGGGAAGCTTTTTGCACATCAACATAATGAGGCTTCACGTGCTCAGTCTTGGCTTTCTTGCCCTTCCCTACACTGGCACCTGATGGGACAACAGCAAAACAGTCTTGTTTGGTGTGTTACGCTGAGCTGAGCACTGTTGTTCAATGTTACACTCCCCTTTCCATGGACCCAATCAATGCTCCAGCGAAAAAGACATGGTTTGTGTCAGGTGAATAATGAAGCACAGTGCTGCTCCTCCACTGCTCTGGAAACTGCAGGAGACATTTTTGAAAGTGAGGTGTCAACAATTCCATGGTACAGGGAGTTTGGAGAGGAATTTCCCTGGGCACTTCTGGAAAATGAGGATGAAAAAAATGTGTGTTACTGGAAATTTTGGGTCTGCACAGTTAGAGGATCCCTGGTAGGAGGTTCATTTGCAGGCTTCCTGCTGAAATCATCAGTCTCAGTGCTTGTCACTCTTCCTTCTTTTCATCTCCCATTCTTTACTACTCTTAGGGAAACAGGCAGGCCAAGCACCACTAGAATTCTCATAGAACTGAACTGCATTTGGTAGACATTCCTTCTTGTATGAGATACTGTCTGAAATATTAAATATTTTTCATCTGTTGTTTCTTTTAAAAAAACATGTATTTCAGAGGGTTGTAACTCCATGCCTTCCCTCCCTTTCATGTTCGCACTGTTCACTGTTGTGAAAACTTTTTTTTGAAGTAGCTAATAATGAAGAAAACCTGCAAGTGTAATACTGTCAACCTGAACACAGAGGGAGGTGAAGCTCATGACCTGAAAAGTAGTAGCTTCCGAGTGGGTTTCTTATCAGTGCGCTGCAGAGGTGCAGCATAATTTTGAAGTAGTTTTTCAGCTTCATTAATGAATAAGACCAGTATTTTTCATAGTTAAGTTCTGTATGAAAAAGTGGGTATTTTATTATTTCCTTTTTTCTTAGTTTTTAAAAGCTTGATACATGTAGCGTTGGATCAAGGCACACACAAGACTGGCCAAAGGGCATACAAAAGCACTTTGGTTTTTAGTTGAAGAAACAGAATGATTATTGCAACAAAGAGTGGCTTGGGGTTTAAACATGAAACAGCTCATAGTTCAGCAGGAAGGCAGAAAGAAACATATTACCTTACAGATTTACCAAGGAATTTCTAGATAACTGTGACAGTAATGGGCAGTATTCCTGACTGTAACAGCAGTATACTGAAAACAGACTGGTGTATGCTTCGGAATAGCTGCATTCCCCATTTGTCTGCTCATCTTTGGGACTACAGTTTTTGAGACCTTGCTTTTATTGCCTTGGGTTTTGTCCTGCACTCTTTTCTTGTGAAACTGCACTTTCAGCCCCTTTTCTTTTCAAAGCAGTTTCAGTGTTGTCTCTGTCTTCCTGCCCTTGTGAACATCCGTCACTATTTCTCTGTAATATGCAGACCATCAGTTCTGATAACCAAAAATCTGTTCCTAAACTGTATCTACTACCCCCTTGGTTTATACACCCTACCACATTTTTTTTTTTTTAATTCCTTGTTAGGAATTTGATTAGGCTTTCTTCTAGGGATTAGGGGTTTTTTAACAAAAAGCTTGTCAAAAGCTTCAGTCTCATGCATGTCATCAATTTGATTATTCTCTTTTCAACTGGATTTCACCACTGTTGAATGGATATATCCAGACAGCTGATATTGCCCATTACTACACACATTTTTGTTTATTGGATATTGTTGTGGTTTACAGATTGAATAGACCCAACACGGAAAGTTCTTTGAGTTTTTGTAACCACTTTTTTTGATCTTCCTGATTTGCCAGGTTCAACATTATTTTATTGATACCAAAGTGAAAAATGGCCTGTGCTTACACTTACAAGGATCTCAGATGAATGTTCTGACTGCTCAACACGGCAAGAAAATTCACTTTCACAGTCAACAAGTCATCTTACTCAGTAGAACACAAAAGTTAAATGGTCTGTAACTTCAATATTAGCAAGGAAAATACAGTACAAATTACTAAAAAATACTAAAATATAGAATTGTGGTCAGGTATCCCCACTACATTAATCGCAGCAGTAGCCTGAAATTTGAAACTTTTAATAAAAAGTTCTTAAATATAAATTATATGGCAAATGTACAGTACATTGCTTTGTCAGTCTTTTAATCCAGTGTTTTGCAGTAGAACAGCAACTGTTAAGTCAGTCTTTTCTTGTTTTCTTTAAAAAACAAAACAAACCCAAAAAACCCAACAAAACCCAAACCAGTCTTTCATGTCCCTCAGTATCATGAGTGTGAATGATCTGAATCTGGAATACCACTGTCTCTGTAGCTCCTGTTACTACTGCTTTCACTGTGGCTGTTCTTGTACAGATTCATGCCGTTAGGTGGGAAAATGGTGTGTATTACAAATTCCTCCTTGGACACTTGGTCACTGGTTATTGGTATCATCTGGAAAGAAGTCTCCCTGATTTCCAGGATGGAGTTATCCTTCTTGGTTCCTGCTTCAGCATAGTCGTCTTTTCTCCGGCGTCCCTTGCTGTAGGTGCAGTTCCGGGAGAACAGGGACCCGTTTCTGTGGACGTACCAGCAGACCAGGGCCAGCAGCCCTATGGCCACCAGTGCCACTGCGCCGCCGATGATGGCGGCCAAGGGCAAACTGGAGTTTTTGTAAGGTTCTTTCTCCTGCTCCCGATTGAGGGTGGTGGTAGGGTTGTACATCTTAAGAGGTGCCGTCTCGGTCTCGATGCATTCGGGCGTTTCATCGGAGAGATAGATGTTGCTGGTTTCCATGGGAACCATGCACACACGGTATGGTGACTCTGGTTCGAGCGCTGTGAGCAAATAGTCGTTTCTGTCGCCTGTAACTATCGTTTCAGTTATAGATCCAAAGGCAGGGCTGTGACCCATCTTGAGCCAGCTCAGTCTCAAAGCAGTCATTGGTAGTGCAACTTTCCAGGAGATGTGAATAGTCTCCGTGCTTACGGATTTCACAAATATTGTAATGATTTTGCGTACTGGGCTTGCTGTGGTTCTGTAGTTTTTATTTAGGTTGGGAGTCTTGATGTCTGGTTGTTTGGTCACAGAAATGGGCCAGTGTCCCTGGGCTGGGTATAAGGTGTTTGGCACTGCAGTAGTGATCTGGATGGTGCTTATCACACCATCGTCCTTACAGTCAAACAGTTCTGCGCTGAGGTCTTTGATAGCCATCCCACGTACTTTTTCTGGTGCCTGACACATCAGTCCGCGTACGTTCACTTTTAAAGGCAATGACTGTAACCAGTCGCGTACCCATTTCATTTTGCACCCGCAGTGCCAAGGGTTGTTGCGAAGAAAAAGTTGAGTGATGTTGTCCAGATCATCAAAGACACCCTGAGGTAAATTGCTAAGATTGTTATTGGACATATCTAGTCGATACAACTGCCGTAAGTACGAGAAAGCATTGGGTGGCACACGGTTGATGTGGTTTTCTTGGAGATAAAGCTTTCTTAGGTTTGTTCCCGGCAAATTCACTGGTGCGGCTGTGAGTGAATTGCGGACCAATGACAATTCTGTAAGATTAACTAGATTCATGAAGACTTTGTCTCCTAATCCATGATTATTTAGAAGATTTCCATCTAAAACAAGGCGTTTTAGATTTGTAAGGTCTTGAAGGGACAGCTCAGAAATTGTGGAAATACGATTATCATCCAAGCGTAGCTCTTCTATGGTTTTAGGCAAACCCCAGGGAATGGTGCTAAGGTGATTTCGAGAGAGAAAAAGAAGTCTGAGATAGATGTTGTCCCGGAAAGCTCCATCCTCGATGCTAACGGCGGAAACAGAATTATCATCCAAATGCAGTTCTTCCAGATAAGGAATTTTTGAAAGTGAATCATAAGTAATGGTCCTTATATTATTCTCCTGCAAATGCAGTTCCTTAATGTACTTAGGGAGGTTAGTGGGGAATTCATCTAGGCTGTTGCGGTATAAATATATTCTTTCCACCCTAAGCAAGTTCTTCAGTTCTGAAGGAATCCCAGCATTATTTATTTGATTGTTCTGAAGGAAGAGGGTAGTTGCATCCTCTGGGATTCCTGTAGGAATAGACGTCAAATCGCGATCATTACAATATATGAAACCCACATCACAGCGACAAACTGAAGGGCATGGTTTGGCACTAACAGAATAAGGTGCCATGTCAAGTAACAGCCCTATTTTAGTCCAAACTAGGAAGATGCTCCAGGTAACACTAATCATGGTCAGGAATGATGCGATTTGTATACAGTTCTGATCTTCAACAATCTAAAAAAACCAAACAAACAAAATTATCCAGATCATCAGTGAAGAAACCGCAATAAAAAAATCAACTTCAACATTATATAAGCCATCTGAAACATACACTAAACCGAAATTCAAGTGCGTAGATGCATTTTACTCTTTTCATCAATAATTTCACTACTTGTACTAATTCAGTTGATTCAATAGGTTATCCTGCATAATGATTGAAAATAATCAAGTATGTCTGATCTGTGAATTGTTTTGCTAAAGCAACAAGACTCTAAGGATTCCTTCACATTTCATGTGCACTGACAATCTTTGTTCACAGATACCAGATAAGTACAGAAATGAAGTCACACCAGAGTTCAAGTAAATCATTCTATATCTGAAAGATAAGAAGTAATTCCTAAGCCAGCTAACTTCCCCAGGAGCCCTTAAGTGAACTATAAAACCCTTACCAAACCCACAAGTCTAGTGGTAGCTATTTTGGAAGTTCAAAAAAAGCCCTGAAGGCAAAGCATAAAATGCAGATAAAAGAGTGAGGGCCAGTAAAGACTTTTTCTCAAGTCTTTCCAAGTGCTCAACTTCATAGTGTGTAACTTACAAACACTGTGGACTACTTTGCTTTGTTTTCAAGCTTAAGTGAGTGTTCAGAAAGGTGGATGTTATAACTGGCAGGTAACTGGTAGAGCTGTGGCTTTCTAGTTCACTGGATGAAATATTTCATTACATGCTTAACTTCATGTTTAAATATTTGTCATTCTCAAAAGTTGTCTTAGTAACTAGCACGCCCATAAGAGTCTATTTGGCAAGTTTAACCACATTTTCCCATCTTATTAATAGCATAGTATAAATTAACTCTTGAGACTGAGATTGTACTTTGCATTGGTTGTGTGTTTGTAGACTGAGCTCAGGTAATTAGCATTTTTATAGCTTTTAAGACAACATAATTCAATTACCATTGTAATTAGGGTTATGAGAACTCCTGCAAGATGACCTATGCATTAAGTGGTGTCATGACCTTTTCTTTTATGGATTCATATATTAATTGAACTTTATTTTCAGAGGCATGAAAAGGAAAATAAATTAATATTGATCCTACCGTATTTAAAGGTATGAGTAAATTTTGTGCTTGAGGATATCCAATAAAGGAATGTCTTTCTGCCCAGTCACTCTTATGATTTACTCCATGAAGCAGTTTTTTCTCGATGGTGTTTACTCAGATGGTCCTTGGTGGTGGTGTGTGTTTCCTGGCTCCTGGCACGATACTCAATGAGCATTCCAACCAAGATTTATCATGGTACGTAAGCACACCAGGCCCCGGTGCAGAAAAGCTTCAGCTTCTCTCTATTTTTGTCCTCATGTAAAGTCTGTGAATGAAGAGCCCCTTTTGTTTGGTTTAATGCCTTTAGCAGGAATTACTTTCTTTGTAACTCTTACAAACTCTTCTGGGCAGTGTAGTAGTCAGAGGAGGGAACTTCAGCACCGCGTGATAGAAACCATTCATTATGCTGAGGCTCGAAGGATTGCAGCCTCTTCAGGAGGTCAGGAAAGGGATACTTTTTCCTATCCAGAATTATCCAAGTATGACCTTTGTACAGTAGCTACATCCTGATACATCCACGCCTCTTTGAGAGAACCATTTTCTGATTCTGGCTTCTTAACGCTTCCTCCAAATTTGTAATGCAGGAAAGAATTCCTCCTGTGCTGCAAGAATGCAAGTTACTCTACCATAAAAACATCAGGCAATTCAGATGGTTTTCTTCATTATAAAAAAAACCCCCACAAAAGTATGATTTCCTTCCCAGAAAACTCCCCTTTGAAAGCTTTCTTCGAACTCTTAATGTCCTGCAAAAGTAGAAACAAAAAAACTGTAATTAACAACAATTACTGCACACTAGTTTTAAGAGTTGCATCCCCCGTACATGAGTAGCACACCTTGTTTCCCCAAAGCATTGGTATTTCAGCAAAAAAACACAGCTCTTTCAGAAAATGTTTTGCTGTGTAGTTTCATGTTACTGCAGTTTTGCTAAAACTGTATTTTCCCTTGTTTCAGTAGAAAAATAAAGGCAGAGAGTAACAAAATATTTGTAAATTATGTTTTTCCTCTGATGTCAAATGCCAGCGTTACCTCCTTGGAGGCGACCAAAATGGTTGCTTGCTTTGTGTTCCTGGTAAATAGAGATAGATGATGATCCTCTCCTTGATTTTAAGTGTAAAGGGAGCTAATTACTGTTCACTAGTTACTGGGTGAAATGGGAAGCGTTTTTGCCAAAATACTGTATGACCGTTTCCCATTTGCAGCATGCTGATTCTGAGCTAGGGACTAGCCAGGCACCTATATCAGCTCGTTGGCAAGACATAGGTGGGTTTAGCCTGTAAAATTTCAAAACAGAAGAAGAATATTATTTCTTTCATTTTTATTTCTTACAGAACTCTTAATTATTTTTTAAACAGCATTCTTAACTTGGGCTACTTCATATCACTACATGAAGTATCCAGTGAGATACCAAGTGCATGCTCCCTGAGAGCTTGTAGGTAGCATGACTGAAATAGAAGTGGTTAAATCTGAAATTAAACAAATCCCTAACGTTTACTTTGTGACTTTACATTTGTCCAAGGGACGGAGCACAATCCTTGGAACCAAAATGCTTGGCAGGAACAGCGTGCTGAGTAATGCTTGCTTAGCTGCCTTCCTGGGAGCAAAACTAGAGCAGCTTTCGGTCCCCCGTAAAATACTTGACCTAAACACAAATGCTCTCTGGTTTAGAACTATCTTTTCCAATTTGTAGCAGCTCTGTTATGAAACAGACCACTCATACTCCTTACAGCAACGAAGAATATGCAGTGATACAAAGTTATTTAAATGGATACAAATTCTGCTGCTCTTTTTAACAGAAAAATGTTAACCATTAAAAAAAAAACCCGAAGTCGTCATCCCCTCCCCCCGCCCCTTGAGACCTGGTGTGACTGTCCAGTGAGGGAGTGAAAAAGACTTTTCCCTCCTGCTGCTACTTTCGTGCTCCTCTGAGCTTTGTTTTCACCACCTTGTTTTCAGCTGTTGTCCAATGAAAATAAGAACTCAAAATGAGAGACCACCACTGCGGCAGAAATAAGTATTTTTATGTATGCTTTATTTAAGGCAAAAACTCAATCTGTGTGGCCACATTTTAGAATAGAAGGGAATGCATGTTTACTGGTAACTTATGTAATTTGGGTAAATTATATAATCATTTTGAAATGGAACAAAAAAGCTCTCTATCCTTCCAGTGCCTAGTTTTCTTACTCTGTATTACTCAAGCGTTTGGGGAAAGAAGCCCAGACCCTATTCCTAAAACTCTGAAATAAACAGCAGCTTAACAACTGTAGAAAAAAAATGGTGTCTCTTAGGAACTAATGTGAAGTCGTGATAGAGGGTATTTTCTGGAAGGGTATGGTGAAATAGGAATATAAATTCCTTTAATAGGCCTTTGAAGGCTACAATAACTTTTAAGTACTTAAAATCATAAATTTTTTTTAGAACTCTGAGCTGTAAAAAACTTGTTAGTATTAAGCAAAACGTTGGCTCTAGTATGCATACATTACATAGATCCATGCACACGCAGAAAGTTCATTTGTTTTACCTTTCTAGCACATAAACTGTTTCCTCTGTGCTTCATTTGATAGTCATCTCTTCATTTATTGCCACTATTATAATAGCAGTAATGTGTAGGATTAAAATGAAAGCACTAAAGCTCATTAAGTTCCTGGAATTTTTTTATCCCTTCTCTCAAAATTACATGAACACAAGAGCAGGAAAAAGAAAGGGTCTCTTTGGAGAAGACGACACTGTTTCAAAAATGTGGATTAAGACTATACCCCCCACTCCCTTTTCTAAACTTAGAATAGTTTTCTTCAGGTCTTGATTGTTTGATATCTCGCACTTCCCTTTTATATCTCAAGCCATAGCTGAAAACAATGTTTTTGCATATCAAAGGCTCCAGTGATCTGTCTACAGAGAAGAAGAGAATCCTGCTGCCATGCTCCAACTTTCCTCTTCTTGAGCTGTCTCTAAATATTCCCTGACACCAAGTCATTAAAGCTGATCCGGCAGGATGAAAAGAAAAGTGACCCCCCCTGGTACAGACACTGTGTCCAGGTTTCTGCAACATCAGATTCATGGACACATGGTTTTGAAAGAAGCCATTATTTTTGAACAGACCAGATTTTAGAAACTCTGTGCTAAAATTCATTTTTAAATGCAAAAATCACTCTTTGTTTTTTGGTAACAAAAGTAACATTGGACAAACTGAACAGCAGCCTTTTTGCTCTTTATTCCGAGTTGAATGTTTTCCTGAACTTTGCGGAACCACATGGTGAAATTAGTTTTCCTGGGACTGTGTAAGCAAGTGAATTACTAGAGATAGCAGAAATGTTGGGCCTTGCATGTGGACTTATCGCTGTGGTACAGCTAAGGGGACATCTCATTTTAAAATGTTCAACGTAAGTTGAGCTATAGAAAAAAAAGTATCTAAGAAGAACATTGTATTTACTCTAAAGTATGGAGTCAGCTGCACTCGCTGTACTGTAGGCAGGCAATGGCTTAACAAAATAAATAGTTTTGGTATATTTGAAAAAGTTGGGATTTTTTCTAAAAACAGCATGAAAAATTTGTTTCCAAGCTGTGATAAAATGTGAATAAAATCAAGACCTGCCTCACTTGAGGTCACACAATGCTTATTTGAATTTCTAATCTACCTCTGTGTTCTCCAGCAGGAACTCTGGTAGCTCAGTGGCTTCTTTCTTACCATCAAAGTAACAGAGGGAAGGAAAACTACTAGGTATTTTTAGGTTATGAATGACAAAACTATCATTCAAAGCCACCACTAGAATATACATACTTGATAAGCCAGTTTGCTTAACCAGTGTACTTCTATTCCAGAATTAGCTCTGTGTTTGTTTAGAATCTGAAACATATCAGAAACACAGAATGTGCTTATTTTTTAAAATACTTGTGAAGTTCATCCACTGCTTATAATGTCAGTTGTGCTTACAAAGGTCATGCTGCAGTTTAAATAGCTCCACCAACTTTTTTTTTTTTTTTTTTAAAGAAGCTCCACATCGCTAATCTAGACTTAAAACAATGTCCACACTTTGTTTTCTTTAAGTGTATTACTCAGGGTTAGTTGATAGTGACAGCAAAATGCTTTCTAAGCACCCTGTCTAGGAGCTGCAATTTCCACGATCATCATATTTCAGGAAGGTGCCCCAGTCTTTTGTTTGGTGCAAGGCAAGCAGAAGGTCCTCTAGCTGTCTTTCCAAGGGGTAAAAAATGCAAAGGAGTTTGTTAAAGTGAGAGTGAGGCCTTCAGTCAGGCTGTATCACTGTGTGTTGGTGAATTTTTTTTTGCTGTTTCTTTTTTGTTGGAGGTTTCATTTACTTGCAGAAAACTTGCTCCCACTTCTTGTGCAGTAGGAATAATACTGCTTGTGTCTTATTAAGTCTAACTCAAGTGTCTTAAAAAATGGAAATTTTTATGTGATCTTACCTCAAATGCAAGTAAATCTGACTTAGAAATGAATTCTAAGTAAAAGCCTGACTCCACACCTAAGATCAGCCAAACCAGTATTTGCTGTAGAGGATGGAAATGAACTTTAAGTGGTGCTCCTCTAAAGTTTACTTCTAAAATCTCTCTTAGTTTTGAAGATGCTGGGTTGAACAGACCAGGCCTATTAGAGTATTCCTTCTCCCTCTCTTGTTTTGACTACTCTGCTGCAGGAACGGTTGCACGTTAAGAAAACACTTCGAGGGGGAGTCTTTAGCAATGGATTTTTGTTTTGTGTTTTAGTGCTCTTTGAGTTTAGCCAATTATGGCTTCTAGGTTTTCTTTTGAGAGCTGCTGCTGAGGTAACTTGTCTGGGCATTACATAAAAGAATAGAGAACAAATGCTGCCATTGTTTCAAGGGAAAAAAAAATCTATTTTTCCCCTCTTGACAAGTTTAGGTAGAATTATACCTGATAGGGAGTTTCTGGCACAAAACTGCAGGCATGTAAAAACATTACTTAAACACTAGATAAAGTTTCAGTAGTTTTGTTTCTTTCCTTTTCAAAGCAGTTGTTTGCTCATCTCCTGATTACTAAATTTGCTCCTCAAAAATTGAAAAGAATGTGAAGCTTGTAAGAATGTTTGGATTCTTACAGCTCATGAAAGGCAGAAGAGTGTTAGTGATGCCGTAAGATGTGTACTGAACACTTTTCAAGATTCCTGCCCTGAGTGGTATTTGGCTGCTTATTAAAAATAAATGTAAGCAATCACATATTAATTCTTCTCTGCATTCCTGTGCTTTGAAGTGATTAAGGAAAAAACTTGAGAGCTAACTAGCCATTAGCATCCATGCTTCCTGCTACAAGGAGACAAAGATGGCCATCTCCCAAGTGAAGCCACTTCAAATAACTGCAACTGCAAAGTTCGCAAACTCCAGCAATTGCTTTGGTTAGTCACCCCTGCCTTACACAATATCTGACAACTTTTAGCTACTAGTGACAGAGGAAAAAACCAAACCAAAACAAACACCAACAACCCCAACCCTTCTAGAAACTCATCTTTATTTTGTTCTTGCTGTAAAATGTATCCACTTTATTTCTGGAGATCAAAGCTCGCTGTGAGTTTACTACAGAGTTTTTTGCCCACTGGGGGGTGGTACATGCTACAAAACCTGTGCTTTTAAGAGCCACAAGTCAGATGTTTTTTGCTGCTGTCCAGTTTTCTCTGCTTTAATTACAACAAAGTCTCCTGTTGAGAAAAACAGAGACAGCCTGGAAGGGAGTTAAAAAAAATGAAATAAATCACTCTTTCAGAGAGTTTACAGAATTTTCCATTCTGATTACTTTCAGTATTTATCTGGTTGTTCTCCAGTTAAAATGGTGTAAGTGTACAAAAAAAAAAAAGAAGAGAATTAGCATTTTAAATATATGCCAAGGGCTGTCACTGTTTCTGGTATACAGAAGGACCACAGAAGACAGGAAAAAATACAGCTTTAAGAAGTGATTAAATGTGGATGGAAAAATAAAAAAGCTTGATAGAAGCATGAAGTAGAAGGATTATAATAACCTCAGTACGTTTTAAGATAATTGGCTTTCTGTAAACCCAGGTATACGCTTTGTCTATGAAATGTATGAAACCCTATCTTAAACAGGGCTGTATTGTATGGTTTTGGAATAAATTAAAGGAAACTTGAAGGTGGGTTTTCTTTTGAGGGAGGGAAGGGCACTGAAACCTCCTAAGTATGACCTAATGCGTGGCATATATTGAGAAGGAAAACACAGACTGATCTTTCTGTTTTACAGCAAATAATTCTTTTCTTTATACAATTGAATTGACAAATGCATTTTTCAGTCTAATCCAAAGAAATCTTCATTAAGACGCCATATCCCCAGGCAATAAATGGTGAGCATGACTGCTGTTTCTATCTTTTTGGGCAGTATGTTTTAGACAAGGAAATTGGGGTCAGGATAATGAACTGTTTTTTTTTTTTTTTTAAGTCTGAACATTTTCAGCCTATTTCTACACTTTTTCTTTGTATAAATGATTTACATGGAAATGCAAAACGTGAATCTTCTGGTTTCGATGAGGCAAAGAGAAAATGCATTCAGCTGATGTGAAGGAATAAGATTTAATTGTAACGTAATTCTGCATTTTGGTGTGAATCTGGTGTAGAAAATACTCCACTGTACTCTGTTGACCAGAACTGATCCCTCGCAGAAGGGAAGCGACTTGCCTTCAGCCCAAATTAATAACCCGTCGGTAACTGCATTCCATATATTAGTTAATTACATACACTCGTCCTCGCGTTTGCAACACTCCTAGCAACTTTGCCTGGATGTGCCAGGGTTGAGCTCAAACCCCTTTGCGGTCAGAGAGATTAAAATTGAGGCGACCTCAAAGAGCAGGACTGAGCCAGAGAGGCAGCTGTCTGTGCAAGAGCTGAGCTTTTATTCACCAAGGGGATGAGCCTGGAAACTAAGCAGGAATAAAAAAAAACAAAAACCAACCCCACAATCAGAAAGCTGTGCCTGGGTGCTGTGAGCTATGGCAGATGCTGGGAAGCACGACCGCTGCGTTGGGAAATGCAGGAATACTCGGGCTTTGCCTGATCAACTAAGTTGCAGCTCTTAATTGCGTTTGAGGAAAAGGGTTAAAACAAATGATTCTGACACATCCAGCAGTCGTAAAACGATTTTGGGGTCAGAATCACGTAGAGATAAGGTGTACAACGAAGTACGTGGTGAACTATTTATTTGCAAGCCATCTATAAATGAATTAGGTGCGCCTGTACGAGGGCAGACAATCAGTTAATACACTGAAAACAGCTGAAAAGTTGATTAGAACTAGGCAAGGACCTATGAAATAGCAGGAAGATTACGAGCCAGCTCTTCTTCCCAAAGAAAGTGGGGCGTCGGGGCGGGAATTTGGGCCTGTTGCATTCTTTCCATGCAACCATTTTGTTGCCCATCTTCTCGCCCGCAGACTTTGTGGTGCTGGGGGCAGCGCTGCGCAGGGGCGCGAACGCATCGTCTGCTTTTTTTTTTTTTTTTTTTTTTTTTTTTTTTTTTTTTATTTTCA
>VYZQ01064498.1:55371-77420 GCA_013400655.1 Mystacornis crossleyi | reverse complement strand
GGCGGGGCAGGGGCAGGGGCGTGGCGCGGGGCCGCCGCTAGGGGGCGCAGCAGGCGGCGGCACGGCCCCGCCACGCAGGGGCTGGGGGGCCCGGCGTGGAGCCTCTGCTCCGCACGGGGGGCATTAAAATTCTTTCTTTACCCTTTTTCGTCCGCGGCAGAGAAGCAGGGGTGCCGCTGGTGGCCATGCCGGGAGCGGGGTGGCTCCCCTTCATCCCCCAGTTCTTCCCCGTGTGCCCGGTTTTGGGCCGGGCAGGTGATGCCGGTTACCTGGTTTTGGGTCCAAGGGCCAGGACAGGCCGCGAGTTTCACGAAGGCGCTTAAAAAAAAACCTGTTTAAAGCACAAATAAATTAATAAATTTCCTCAGTCTCTGTCGCCACATGGTTGTGAGCGCCGTCACTCCCCTGGCATCTCTTTGGCTGTGGCACTTCGTGTAAGGCATTGCAGGCTACGGCAGCTTTGGAAGATTTGAGGGTTTTCCCGAGGTGATTCCTTTTGCAATCATCAAGAGGATACGAACTGCCTGGTTCCTGCTCCACCCGGGACAGTGCTCACCAGGAGATACCTTATCGTGCCCAGCAGGATTTAGATTGAGGGAAATTGTGGCCTGGCCAGGCTGCAGTCGTTAGGGATTTTTCCTAAAGTTTCTGGTCTTCAAACACAACCAAAAATTTATGGTAGTTAAAGGGCAAACTAGAAAACATCTTCCCAGGTTTTTTTTTCATAAACCCCAGTTGCCCTTACCCATCGCTTGGATGCACCCAAGTAGTGTTGGTTTAGGCAGATGTAGTCAATGTTTCTATTGTTACGTTTTTTAAAAAATTTTCCATCAAACGAGTTTTTTTTCCCAGCAGACAGCTACTGCTTTCATCAGCATCCTGTTCTCTTCATTAGTCGTGTGCAAGTGATCCTGGCTACCTCATGCAGGGTTTTGACCATCGTGTTCTCCAGCACAGAGCCAGTGTCGGGGGAAAGGCAGGTTCCCAAAAACTCTTCTCTGCTGATCCTAGTTATCTTCCAGGTGCACTTTTTGGAATCAGAAGACTACAAGACCTTCAAAGAAGGCTTGACTTCTGTAAATCCTCTGGAAACTGCCACATAGGTGCACCTTCTGTGTAAAGTTTCAATACTTCATTCACTGTTGTTCATCTTTTGTCAAAAACAAAAGCAGACAAACTAAAAAGTGTCAAACCTCATCCTTTCTCAAGAGGAATTTTAATAAATTTTTGAATGCTGCTTGATGTATTTCATACTTAGGTGTATGAAATGTTATATAAATGCTGTATTTTTTCTACTAATTAAAAGAAAATTCTGGATTGATTTTCCTTGATAAGGAGGGAAAAGGATTTTTTCACTGTCACTTCAATTCTAATCTTTCCCTGAAGAGAGTAATAATAAATTGACTTCAGGTTAAGGTGCAGTTGTCTGTATTGATAGTCCTGGCAGTGAGATGTGCCCTAACCAGGCCAGAATAATCAACTGTATTGCATATACATCTTAATGCACATCTAGCACGTTATAGGCATATGGATATCTATGTACATGTGTTATAGGAACAGCGATACATCTGGTATCACAGCATGCCCGTGTCTCGTCATGTGGGACAGAATAGTGGAAATGCCAAGAGTTTGGAAATGCTGCCGCTATCCTGTTGATTTTTTTCTTTTTTAACTGAGATTCTTTTAAGATTATAGTAGTATTTTTCAAAAACGTTGTGTATTTGGTATTTCTCATGCCTGACTTAGCTGTATTAGTTAACAAATTCCAGGGTTATGTTGCTGTGCCATGTTGCTAAGCCTTAACACAGATCTGTGGGATGCTCATAAAAGATGTATATGGTACTCATCCAGCTATCTCTCAGCTTAATTCCAAGGCTGGCCCAGTGCTTATGGCACTGGTTAGAAATTACAGTACATATTCCTAGAGAATTCTAAAGGGCATGTGAAAAATAATTAGTTTTTACCAGGTCACAGCTGCTCTGGAGCATTGAAAGGTCTTTAATGTGCTGTTGCAAGCAGATTTTTGACTGTATTCTTTTATGTAAACTCCATAAATATACTTCTTAAGAACGTGGGTAGCTTTTAAAATACTCTCCACAAAAAACCTGTTGTACATGGATTTTTTGACCATGTTCTCCATATTTTTCTTAAAATGTAGAAATTCAAGGTGTCTTCAATTCCAGGAGAATGGAGAAGTTCTGTTAATAAGGATGGAGTTACTCACATGTTGGGAATAAAAATATGAATATTTAACACAGATGTGCCAAAGCCTACGAATATAATGAGAGATTTTAATTGAATTTCTAAGTTAAAATAGTGTTTTACCTGTATTTTGTTTATAGAATTAATTAATGCTCATGACACTGAGATTAAAGTTCTTGTCAGACCTACAGGGAAATTACCTTTTGGAAGCCAGGGTAATCTTGTTAACGCTTCACGGGCTGAGAGGGTTTAAAAGGTGTCGGGTGGGAAATTCAGAGTAGTCACACTACATAATGCATTTCACTGAATCTTACTGCAAGTTTATAACATACTCTTGTAAGGTGCTATTAGGTCAACGTGCTAATGATGATGCTTGGTGTTTTTTTTTTTTTTCTGAGCATCCTGATGGTGTGATCAGAATTGAAGTTCTGGGAATTCCCTCAGCCAAGGGTTGACCTGAATGACTCTCCCTGTGACTTGACAGGCTTTTTGGATATACTTTGTCCTGCTGTAGATCAGGTTCCAGTCATGCACATTTCTGGGTAAGACACTTATGATGTGTTGAGAAACCGAACACCTTGACTGGGAAGTGAAATTGAATCTGAGATCACTCATCCTCAGTGGAGAAGGAGAGGGCTGGCTGTCTTCAGGAATCAAAACTGAACCCTTCCTTTGCTGAGCGTCTCAAGGACAGATTTCTGTCAGATAAAGCTGAGAGTAATAGCTTGATATTCAATGGAATAAGCTGAAATGAATGTTAGTGGGTTTTAGCTTCAGGCTTTTATGAGGTTATATTGATTTTCCAAAGCAATCTGTCCCAAATCCAAGTTAGGCATAGGCTGATTTGTAGAGACATGTAAGGAAAGAGGACACTGATGTATGAACTTCAGTATGATACATGTTCTGTAAGGTTTCCTGATATTCACTAAGTAGAGTTTCTCCACAAATACATATTGCATTTTGTATTAGACTTTAGTCTTTAAGTAGTCTGAACCATTTCAGAATTAGAATTTGGGTTTGGATATAGTCCTTCCAAATATAAATGTCAGTCAAATTCAGCTTTCAGCATTGTGTCTGTACATAGAGTACCTTGTCAAAGTTGGTGCAGTAGCTCTGTATCAAATGCAACAAAAATTGGAGTGTAATCATGCAAGACAGTCCACAGCAGAGCTGAAAAGGTATGAAGAGTCTAAAACTAAATACTCATTTAAAATTAGGTGGGCTCAAGTGTGCTTCTTTCTTTTCCCCTGCCAGAGGAATGTTAGAGATAATAGTTGTAACTGTGGTTATTTTGTCTCGCTGTAAAGGCCAGGAGGTTAGACCCCTGCACCTGTATTTTCTGCCATTCCTCCCTCTTCTCTCCATGCCTTCTTCCTGTTCTTCTTTCCATCTCTCCTAAATAGCTCCAGGGAACAGACCTGTCAATTCAGAAACACCTGTGATGCAATCACATCTGTATTTTCCCTAAGGCAGATAAACAGCTTTGCTTGTGAGATCATGTGCTATGGATAGCAAAATTAAGTAACTTAATAGGGTACTTGAAATTGCGAAGCCTTTGAGTAAGGTATTTATTTTTTATTATTTACAGGACATACTGCAGTGGATAAAACAAGCTGACTCTGTAAAGTCCATACCAGGAAAGTTTGCTCCTAATGCTTAAAGTTGCTATTTGTATTTAAAAGGCAATTTCCTCTATTTGTTAGACGTCAAACTATGAAGCCACCATGACAACATTTTTAGGAGAAACAGCGCTAACTCCTTCACAACTATGAAGAACATGGAGTTTTTTCCTTGCTTACTTGACAAAGTAAGCAATGCTGTCAGAGCAGGATAGACTTTCCTTTTGCTTGATGTGGCTTTGAAAGTGTGTTAAAGGGAGGAAAAAGAGTGTTCCTCCAAAACAACCTTGAAAACCTTAACTGAGATTGTTAGCAATGTCTAGTGTGTGTGAGGAAGAATCCTGTGAAGGAAAAAACCTGCTGTTCTGCCCTCAGGGTAGTTCTTCATTTGCAAATTCACATTTTTATGGATGAGGCCCATACTGAGCTGAACAAAGTGGTAAATGCATTTTTACACCTGCCTCTGTAAAAAGGGTTCCAATAGTACAGAAAAACGTAAAAAAACCCAACCAAACAAAAAAACCCCCAACCCTAAACCTTCTGAAATGGCGGAAAAAAAAATCTGGTGCAATTTTGGTCTTGGGCTCTCTCTTGGAGCTTTATTTGCTGCTTATGCAACGGTTGCCCAGAGCCAGCCTTTAAGGATAGAAAGATATTCAAGGCAGGGGTGATTTAGGGCTTGGGGTGGATGACTCCTTTCTGTCCATGTTCCTGTTTTCCCTGCTAATGTTGGAACTGTTGCTGCTCCTGCTCTTGCTTGTGTAGCTACTGATCAGACAATCAGGCAAAATTCATGTTTCTTGTTATATTTTCCTATGCAGTTTTCATACATCTCTGTTCTTCATAGGTTTATTCTGAAAGCTTGAAAGTCACATGCTTTCTCTCAAGTCTATTTTCAGGCCACGAAAATAGTTCTTCTGGTCCTTCTCTTTGTTTTTACTTCCTGATAGCCCCAGAGGATTTTCTGCCTTTGTCTTTCCTCTCACTGTACTCAGCCTCCCTCTGCCAGGCTTTCTGCATACGCCCTGCCTCTCACCCACCTCCTCTCCTCCTCCTGCAGTGCCCAATAGTTGTTTCTCCACACATCAACCCACGTGGGAACATTCAAATTCCAGCTTTTTGTGCATCGATCTTATGCCAGGAGAAGCTGCTTCTGCTGAACTTTTTTCTCTCCCTCATTGTCCTTCTTTGGTCCCTTTTACATGTTAGATAGTTTCCTATTTTCTTTCCTCCTCCTATTAGTTGAGCAGTTTCACTTAGGTCCAGTCTGGTAAAATTACAGTGGCCAAGTTTTCTGCAGTTGTATAATGTATGAGTTCCCCAATTTGAATATTTAGCATTCTTTGTAAACTCAAAGCAAGTGTATGGGGATACAGTGCTGCTGAAAGCATTAGGTGGTGATCTGTAATCTCTACAAAAATGTACACCCCCTGCTTTGCAGGCAAATCAAATCAAGGCATTAGCACACTGTTTTGGCCAAATACACCACCCTAGTTGTTTGTGTCTAGTCTGTGTTAACATCTAGCAATGAGCCAGAGTCTGTGCGTTTGCTGATTTGCTTGTGTAATACCTGGGTTCGAAATTACGAAATACTGTGCCCGTGTTGAATATATGAATAACTCAAAAGTGTTTATTCTTGGGAAGGACTAAGTTTACATTGTCTGAACAGATTTATGTAGTCATGAGCAGGGGTTATTATTCTGTCTTCTTCTGTTCAGCAAGAGAGGGTGTTTCAGGAGGCTTTGCACAACAGCAGTTAATGGGTTTAGCAGACAGTTATGGGTTGATATGGTCATTAAAAGTGAGTTAACAGGAATTTTGAAATTTCCCTGGCCATGAGAAATGTAGTTACATTTGATGGAATTCTGACTCAGGAAAAGGACACACATGCCGAAACTTTATCTTAGTTGAGAAAACAAGTAACTTTTGTACAAGAGTCAACCCCACCAGCACCATCTGCGTGAATTGGTGTGGGCGCTGGCGTGTTTTCAGCATCTGCTGGCTGAATGTGCTGTGGAAAGATCCTTGAAGCTACACAGAAAAAAAGATAGTTTTAAGGCATATGTGTGTGTTCTTTCACATTTCCTTTCCTAGTAGTACATTATTAATGGTGATTTTACTTTTTACCCATGAAATTTTGTTTAGAATTTACCTCAAATGCAGAGGAGAACTCATTCCTAAAGCACTGGCGTGCTCAGCAGAGGGATCCTATTTCCTTTGAGTCTCAGAAGCACATTCCAGTTGGAGGGTTTCCCAGGTATTCCTAGAGCAATCCCTCTTCTGTTTTCACCCAGTTCCAACACCTAGAATGACTAGGGATACTGAGGAGTGAGAGAAGCTCTCCCCTACCAGGTGTCTGCCCAGAGCTTGCTGGTAAGCAGGGAAGTGAGGAGAAGGCCTGAGACCTGGGAATTACTTAGAGCAGGTGATGAATATGCATTATTTAGTGGATATGACTTGCTGCTACTGAGGATGAAGTTCCTTGTAGTGGTAAGAAGCTGAATTTTCATGGGAATCAGGATCTGAAATTTATTTTAAGCTTCGTGTCTGGAGCAGTGTTGTATATTTTCTTTTTTTTTTTTCCCCCCCTCCTTCCTTAATCCATCTTTAATCTCCTTCCGCAAAGGTTTTGTTCTTTGGCCTTTGGTGGACACACACTAATTGCTGCTGCAAGTCCCAAGGCCTTGGGGGAAGTGTTGGGAGTCCTAAAGAGAAGTAACCTGTAGGAACCCATGAGAGACCTTCAGCTCTGTGACTCAGGAAAACAAAGGCGTTTTGGCTGACCTCGGGATGGAGGTAGCTGTGTGTGATGTGCAGCATATAAGAGAGTTGACTTGCTTGAGAAAGTGACAGCAACAGGTTTGTTAGCGAAGAACAGAGTTCCTTGCTTTCGAGTTCCTTGTTTCTCCTCTCACCTTAAAAGTAAGAAAACCAAACTCCGGCCTTTCACATACACAGTTGAGCATGTTTTAGTCTCCCCTAAGAGTGGTCTCCACTGTAGTAGCTTTGTATCCAGTTCATTGGTGGGGGAAAAGATTTTCAAAGCTGCTTCACCATCACTCTTGCACCTGCTTCTCCACCCTAAACCCCACTGCTTTTCGCTGCAGGTTTGTGGCATTGATGCCACAGGCTTTGTCTCCATTCCATTTGGAGAGGAGTTGTAAAGAAGGTCAAAGACAGGCCTAGCTCTGCCAGGACAGCAGGTTAAGCTCAAGGCCTGTAGCAGTCATTACAGTGTAAGTGATGCCATGGCTTAGAGAGATCAGTGATAAACACTCTTGAGTGGTTTGTCTTTTCATTTCTTTGCTTGGTACTCTAGATGGGTTTTGAAATCAGAATATAAATCCATTTCTAATCTTCAGGTATTTTGACAAAACTCAGAGGTGCAAAACTCAGTTTTGCACATTGCTGTGAAAGCAAAAACTGCGTGGTGGTGGTACTGACAGGGCTAGCTGGACCTATGATCTGAATCAAGTATGGTATGTCTGTAGTCCTAATTAAAGCATTTCTGTATCTCTCTCCACATAAGCAGGCTTTCTGATACAGTAAAATGTGTGAGAACTATTTAATTACCACTTATTGACACAAAAAAATAAAATCTTCATTTGAATGAGAGAAGCAGACAGAGTCCCTTATTAAAACTGGAGTAGTTCTTGACCTTAGCAACGATTCTTTAAAATCATGCATTTCTCAAACCACCTGCAGCCTAAACTAGCACATCATTTATAGGTTTTGTTCACCTGATATGTACCTCAGCGTGTCTTTAGGTAGATTTAAAACCATGCAAGATGCTTGTTGCAATAGCAACGTAGTTTTGTACATAAAACCTCAAACCTTTTACAAATAAATTGACCATAGTACCCCCTGAGATGCAAAGTATGATTTTTGAAGGTGATGCTTGAAACATCTGCTTTTGTAGTTCTAATGCACTGAAACCAGAAGTTTGCCTTGCAAATACCAGCAGATGCAACACCCAAACTCCAAGAGAAGCTCAGGAAGAGCTGTTAACAGCTGCACTGGGAAATTACCTTCATATTTAAATATGAATGCATCTAAAAATAGCCCCAGTGAGAAATGAAAACTCCATTTGTTGATGGCCTGCCTAGTATTTGTCTTTATTTCTAGTTGATGTTATTTTACGTTATTGTTCGTGGGTATAACAAAGCCTATTTCATTTCTTCTTGATCATTTTTCCCAGGGGTTGTGGAGAGGTTCTGATTGCAATTGTAAATTCTTTAGCGAGCAAATCGTGATTGCTATGGATTGTTCAACCACAATCATTTAGAGCCTATGCCGGGTCAGCTCTGTGCTCTCTGTTCTCTGTGCACACAGTGGAGTGTAAAAGCACATAACAGAAGGGGTTCAGGTTATTGAGTTCAGGTCCTCGATACTCCAGGCAAGAGCATCTAAAAATGGGTTTGTGCAATACATCTGCCTGGCTGCTGCCGCAGAGGGCAGCCCCATCTCCACTTTTGCATCAGCTTGTGTTTGGCCAGGCCTTCAGTCAGCTCAGCTGCCAAAAATGCAGACTTCCTCACAAAATGAAATATGTTTTGCCGGTGCTGCTTTACTATGCAGCTCATGATGGAGCTAGGCAGGTGCTGGTGCCTGTGGGACCATCCTGTTGCAAGTGCAGTTTGGTTGTTAGGTCCGGTGTACTGCACTGTGTGGCTGAAGTTGGCTTTTGTGGTCAGCTTTAAGAGTACTTCAGGTATGCTTTTCAGAGAGGTGAAAAGTCAAGTTTTAAGCCTCATTAGGTGCTCTATTTAGTCTCCATGGATTTAGTGGAAACTTTCTGTGCATGTGAGCATGGAACGGTTTCAAGTCAAATCCATCCACTTGAAGAGCAGATGAGCCAGCTCTCAATGACAGCCAGTCACACTGCACATCACAAATTGCTGCTGGCTCAGTTTCACTTATTTGTTTGTTTACTTCACCATTCTGAGCTGCCTGCACAACAACTGCAAAGCCCTGCTGCCTGCTAGTTATGGTTTTCCACCCACCATCGCCATTCAGAACTGACTTCAGCGCTGCATCTGTGAACTTCTGCCTCAGAGGTCTTGTACAGACTTGTTCTTAGTAAACGCACGAGTTTGGCATATGCAGCTGTCAAATTTCTTACGGTTTATGTCGCCTGTCATATTACTACAAAAACATTTTTCTTCTTTGCTTTTTAATTTGTGAAACTAAAAAAAAATACTCATCTCTTTCTGTAACCAGTAATTCTACATCTACTGTATTTTTAATAACAATAGATGCCATAACATGCTGGGGCTGTTACTGTGGAATTACTTTGTCGTTTTCCCGATGGTCTAAGGATTTTAATATGTTGGCCAAATGCCTCATTGAAAGGATTGTGGTATTGGCATGGAAACTGGCACTTTCATCAAATTGTGTGGCAGATGTTCATTTTGTCGTGACTGTAGCAACCCTTTGCTCTCGCAATGTGGTGCTTGCGTTACTTAAGGTTTCAAGTAGAAACAGTCTCGTGTAACTATTGCAGAAATGTGCAGCGCTTTTTCTGGGAGTCCCTGAGCAGTGGGTGCTGCCAAAGACAGGGCAGGATCTCTTCATTCTTGTGACCAGTGACTCGAGGAAATGGAATGAAACTGAAGGGGAGGTTTAGGTTGAATATCAGGAAGGGGTTTTTTACCCAGAGAGTGGTTGGGCACTGGAACAGGCTCCCCACAGAAATGTTCACAGCACCAAGCCTGACAGAGCTCCAGAAGCATTTGCACAATGCTCTCAGGCACATGGTGGGATTCTTGGGATGTCCTATGCAGGGCCAGGAGTTACACTCAATGATCCTGATGGGTCCCTTCCAACTCAGCATATTCTGTGATTCTATGATTATTAATCCTATGTAGCCAGCTCTGAAATCCACCTGCCTTCTCATCCTAGGTGGTTTGGGTTCGTTCTGTTCTCAGAGATGAAGAGCAGTTATTAACATTGACCATTAGCTGCTTTTGGAGTGACTGCTGGGAAAACATCAATGTAACTCTGGAAACGCAGGAATGCTGTGCATAAATGCAGGGAACGGGCAGTTTGTCCTTCGCTGTGGTACCCCAATCTGTAGAATACTGTGTACGAGGAAAACCTATTCACATAAGCTGGGCCACAGAGCCAGGAGGACATGGCATGGGTTTGCATTTTCATTTTGGTGAGCAAACACATTACTGTGTTGTTTGTGGCAAAAAGCGGAGGTAGATGGGAATGAAGGCAGCCGTGGCAGCCAAACCAGGAGTCATTTACCAGAGGAACGATGAGGCATCACTGTAACAGGCACTGGCCTGTTGCTGGCCTGTGAAGGGTTGTACCTTTCCACTTTGAAGCTCTGCAAGTTTAATAGTT
Organism: Mystacornis crossleyi; assembly: GCA_013400655.1. Classification (NCBI taxonomy): domain Eukaryota; kingdom Metazoa; phylum Chordata; class Aves; order Passeriformes; family Timaliidae; genus Mystacornis; species Mystacornis crossleyi. Next base: position 67,248 of record VYZQ01064498.1, on the reverse strand, counting down.
TTAACCCAAAGACTTTCGAATTCTGTTGGATATCCTTCTAATACCATAGATACGTTTGCATATGTTTTTTTTATTTCATCTCATGGCAGTGATATGCTGCCTGGATTATAGACATCTTTTTGAAATTGCTAATTAAGGTTCCTTTAAAGTATTTGGATTTGCAGACTGAGCTGTCTTCTGTATTGTTTCAAAAGTGGGTGTTATAAATTTTGCAGACATTAGTGTGTTGTTTAGAAAACAGATGTTATTTGATATCTTTAAGTCATCTGACTTTTTCTGGGTAAGAGGGAGAGCGCTGCAGACAAAGGAATTTTAAAACCTGTGCTTTCAATTTGTGTGTCCTGTGGCCTGCCAGCTCTTTTACCTCTTTCTGGATGGCTTAGTCATCCCTCTAGTTAGTGGTGAGTCTACTTTAATGTAGGCACTTGAGGCCTCTGTTTTGGGTCTGTTATTTGAAGTGGAGTTTGTAGCATTTTAAAATTTTAAAGCCATTACTTTGTAATAGTATATTGCAGTGATCTGCAGCAGAGAAAACAAATTGGTTAGTACAGGAGTAAATAATCTCCTAGAATAAGGAAAAAAAAAACCATGTAGAAGAATAAAAGAAATATTTTATGGCTTCTAGAACTTTTTTTATAATCAAATGTGACTGCTTTTCTCCCTGTCTGTGCTCTGCACACACACGCACATGCATATTTTCCTTACATTCCAAATGTTTCTGATCAGAGCAGCTAGTCGCAGGCACAAATGCTGTTAGGAAAATATCAGTCCTAGAAACAGCAGCTATTGAAAGATTAGAAGTGACTGAAAACAAAATCTTGTAGAAGAATTTCTAATGTAATTGTAACATAATTTGTTGCTGCTCTTACTCTGCTATGGCGTGATTAAGTACTGAATTTGAATCAGCTTTTAAAGGAAAATGCTTAGTTTCATTCCACAGCACAATTAGCAACTAAATAAAAGTTCAGACTGGATTTTTTTTCCAGCCCTCTTTTCACAGAGAAAGAAAAATGTACATAGGGTCTTTTGTATTTTGCAGAGAGGAAGTGTAGCACAATAGACTGTTGGAGGAAAGCAATTCCGATAATCAGTTTTCTGTACTACTTATTACAACTGGTCAGGACTGGGGTTTAATTAAATTTTAGGGATAAAGGACAATAGAGTGTGCTAAGGATGGCGAGTCAGCTTAAACTTAGAATTTCCTGGCTTTAATCCATTTCTGTGCCAACTCAGTAGTACTTCAATGTATGACTTCAGATGGGATTCTCTTGTATAGAAAGTAGTAACTGTTGAGGTTTTAGAAGTTTTCCAGGGTCCCTTTTGACTTCCAGAGTAATTATTCGTTCATGAGTGGGTAATGGGAGTGTGGCACCTGGGCATGCCCCCCTTCTGTGCCAAGGTTTAGCACTGTGGGTTTACACAGTAAGACGGCAAGTTTGTTAGTTTTTAACTATTTTTAAAGCAATGCTAAAATACACTGATTTCAAAAGGATAGTTTATTAAGAGCAAATGCTTTTTGACTCTTAAAAGTTTTGTATCAAGTTGAGAGAAGATGAAAATACCCTGATGTGCCATTATGACATTTAGAGTGACCTTCTGTATAATGGGGCCCAAATAGCCTCTTGACACTATTTTTTGGTCTCACAGCTGTCACAGGCACAGCTTCATAAGGCATCCTGTCTTCCAAGGTGAAGAGTCTGCTGCGTGTCTTAAATATGAACCGTTGTAAACTTGTCCTCCAAACTGCCCTTGCTGTTAAAACCTGTTCCAGTTTGCGATCTGGTGTCAGTGGTGTTGGACATTCTCAGCAAAATGAGTAATCTCCGTGATAAGAATTGTCACATATTCTGGGGTTTGATGCCTGCAGGAAAATCACTCCTACCTTGCTGTTGGATGTGTATATTAATTACTTTCTTCCATTTGCCCACAGTGAAACAAATTTTCTAGGTTTTGAATTCCTTCTTTAGAGCTTTTCTAGTGCTTTTCTAGAGCCATTAAATTTTTTTCCCCAAGATGAATACAGCTGCAGCAGTGATTGCTTCTGATTGTGCTCAACCAACAGCACAAATTCAGAATCAAAAAGAATTAAACAAGATTTGAATTCTTTATTGATAGCATTCCCACTTTGGCATACTTTTTACCACGCTTTTTTGTCGGACTGGCAGTCTACAGACCTTTTAAAACCAGTTTTGTGAATTCAATTTCTCAGGGACATCTAGCGTATTAAAAAAAAGAAAAGCAGAAAGGACTGTCTTGCAGGGTGCCTGGAATTTTGCTTTTGTATGGTTTAGTAGTTGTAAGAAGCTTGAGCTGGTACTTCTGCTCTGCACTGTACTTCTGTACTACATTAATGTTTATTAATGAACAAGTGCCACTGTTTTAGCATCCACTTGTATAATTATTAGATAATTAAATAAAATATACTTATTGTGGAGAACCCCAAAACACTATGTTGAGCTATGTTTAATTTTCCCACTGTGAAAGAAGACACTGCTTCAGCAACTTTCCTTTTCATGCTTTTTCCTTCACATACTTTATACTTTTGTCGGTGACATGCTCAGCTAAACTGGAATGCTATGCACAGTCTGTGCCACACTTACGCATTACAATAGTTTTTCTTCAGTAATGATGTAAGAAATTCAAAACACTTAACATGATAGATCAATACACATCTTAGATCTTTTGTATCTATCTGCTTTTTAGCTGCTGTTATAGGGTACATTTGTGGTCCTGCATGTTTTAATAACTAAATTTTAGTTTTAATAACTAAAATTTGAAAAGCTTTTAGGCCTAAAAAAATATGTTCATAATTAATTAATTCTGATGTAGAATTAATTTTTTGAATAAATTAGAAACTCTAATAAAATGGAGGAGACACCTATGAATTTTGCTGACACATGATTAAAGTGAACACTGCTTCACACTACCTAATTGTATAAACAGTATTAGTAAGCCTAATTTTACAGACTGTAAATATTTGGGTTGGTATTTGTCATAGCATTTAGTTAGGACAAGCCCCTATATTGTATTTATTTCCCAGCCTAAGACATACGCTGCTTTTACACAGATGTTCCAAATCAGTGTGTTCAGGCTGCTTATTCCCACCTACTTTAATGAATCATTTGAAAAGGGAGGATGGAAAACCCTGACAATTTTAGCAGATGTAATTCCAGAAACTCATTAATAAATACATTTCACACGCCCCCAAACCTTGAAATAACAATAAACATGATAGGAGAATGTGAAATTGATACCTACTGCCCATTTTTTCTAGTGTTTGTGCTGTAAATGGTACAGGTAAGGCTATTGAGTAATTTTGCTCAGGGATGGGCTACATACTGCTTTTACAGAGACCAATTTTCTGCTTCAGACAACAAAAGCTCTAGATTTTGTTGATTTTTTTTTTTTAATTCTAATTGCTGAAAAATTATTTCAGCTAGTCTTGCTTATCATATAACAATAAAGCTTTAGGGCAATTGACCTGCTGACCTTAATTCCCAGGAAACTGTCACATTTCTTCTTTATTCCTTTGTTCATCTTAACAATGTGACCCAAAATACTACCGAGCTTTAAAGTTTCTCAGCGTAGTAAGGTCAAGCTTTAGTCGCCATAGTTACAGTTCAGCTCCGCGGGTCAGAGGGCAAATAGATTAATGATGTCAGACACATCTTTAAATGGTTCTTACACCGCTTCGCCATGCGGTGAGCAGCTGAGCATATTTGAGATGACAAAGGCCTTCTTAAGTCTTGCTAATAGGAGGATCTTTGGAGACGGCTGATGGAAAGGTCCTTTCCGCTGTGTGCCGGCGTTCAATATCGAGCGGCGGTGGGCACCAGCAGCGGCTGCCTCGCTTCACACTGTCAGAAGAATATTGCAAAGAGTGGATAAATAGCTGCTGCTCCCCTGTGCCTTTCGTTCTGGGCATCCAATTCCTTTGTCCAGGATTCAGTCCAGTGGTTAAAAGTCTCAGAGAGGATGTAAAATAGTAAGCTGGAAGAATATATTGCCATTCTCGATGAAAGACACGCTCTTTCCTTCGCAGTGGTGAGGTGAAGCCAAGAGATCTGTGGTTGGCGTGCCTGTTTCCTGGTAGTTATTAATAAAAGCCCTTCTTCATACATGTAATAGTCAGACAGATATTAAAAACATATCTACATTCTTCCTCTAGATAATGAAACTTTTAAGTTAAAAAGGGAAATATGGCTTGCTTGATGACTTACGCGGGTTCCTCGTGGAATAGGACTTTGTGGTTTGGTCTCACATAGCCCGTTTGTATCAGAATTCAACAAGACTAAGTAGCTGTTTGATCATTTTAATTTACGAGCAAGAGTATTTTTCCTTTATAAGATCTTATTACTTGCACACCTGCACTATTGCACTTTTTTCAGAGAATGATGCGTGTTGCACAAAAATGAAAAGTTGTGGGTGACTTGACATCGTTGCTATGTTAGTTAAAAAAAAAAACCAAACCAAAAACCCCCCAAACCCAAGCAAAGCACTTTCACATGCACTGTATCCCAATATCTTCAGCAAGCTTCTGATTTTCAAATAACATCTGTGTGAACCATGAATTTATTCTTGAAATGGAAATCCAACTAATGGCTTGTGTAAGTCTCCAAACTGAATATAAAGAATAAAAACATATCCTGAAGTATGTAAGCAACATCAATATTTTTTTATTTTATGTGTATACTGTCCTTCATTAAAATGAATTATCAATTCATCATTGCTTAGTTGACAGCAGGAAAGTAGGAACCTTTGATGTTAAACTAATTTAGATGAAGAGTGGACTTGGAGCCTCTCCGTAACGGAGTGTCCTGATGGTGCTGGATGGAGGAATATTGTCAGTCCTGGGAAGGACTTGGTTACCTGGCACTGCATTACAGCCTTTTCTTGCAACTGGCAAAACTGTGTAGTATTTCCTCTTCAATCCACTGGAATTAATTGCAACAGAAGAATATGGACACCTGATGGTAAGCAAAATAAATGCTATTCTGTCAGGGCTTATTCTGTTGGGCTGTATCAGGGGCATAACAAACACATATTTATGTTCTTTCGGAGTCTTTAATATATTGCTTATGCCTCTGAAAGGTGCACTGTTAGCTTTTTGGATTGTTTTCCTAAACCTTTTTTATCTTTATATTTGATACTTAACAGATTGTTTTTCCCTTCAGTCTGAAGTTCAGGGAGTGCAGTCTTGTCTTTATTCTAATACTAATGAAGAGTAGACCACTCTAATCAGGTTTAAATATTTTTTTTCTTTGTTGTGGTGAGGTGAAAGAAGAAGTTCCATATTTTTCAGTATTACTTTTCCAGCCTTGTAGGGTATATTACAGCCTCTTTCTCTGTAGCTCTCTCATTCCCTTGGCCAAGTGCAGAGTTTGCTTTTCTTCCTCAGAGCACTAATGTAGTAGTTGAGAGTTAAGCGCTGTCCCCTGTTGCTTGTGTTCACAGGTGCATCTGTTCACAGGTGCGCACAGTCTTCCTCCCCCGGAAGAAGTTGCTGCTTTGGCACCTACTTTTTCACATGAAGTAAGTTTTGATTCCTTCAATTCATAGAATCACGGAAAGTTTTGGGTTGGAAGGGACCTTAACAATCATCCAGTTCCAACCTCCTGCCATGGACAGGGACACTTGAACTAGACTGGGTTGCTCAAAGCCCCATCCAGCCTGACCTTGAACAGTTCCAAGGATGCGTCATCCACAGTGTCTCTGGACAGCCTGTTTCAGTGCCACCCTCACAGTAAAGAATTTTTTTCCTAATATCTAATCTAAACCTACTCTCTGTCAGTTTGGATCCATTCCCCCTTGTCCTGTCACTCCATGCTCATGTAAATAACCCCTCTCCATCTTTCTTGCAGACTCCCTTCAGTTACTGGGAATATCACCCCTAAGCCTTCTGTTGTATAAATTCTTTCAAGCTTATTGGTGTTTTGGAGACTTTCATATGTCAGCTGAGTTTAAGAAGTTAACTGATATTTTTTAAGAATATTTCTTTTAAAGAGTAACTGAGTTTGTCTTGGCCTTGGGAAAAGGGAGGAGTTCCATGCGTGTGGCATACCTGGATGTACTAAATACTCCAGCTGGGCCCACAGCGTACAACCAAAGTGGGAGAGGGGGTCTGACTGGACAAGAACAGGGGCAGAGCTCCAACAATTCACATCGATAGTAAATCATGGATAGAGCACTGGGTACTAAATGAGCGAAGTGCTGCTGGTCCTTGTACAGGTGCTCTACCAGGACAGGGAGAGCTGTTTTCAGACAAGATATTCTGCTGCAAGGTGAAAAAGCAACTGCTGCAAACTTTCTGCAGAAAACTCTTCCACTTGTTTTCTTACAGCTCTGTGCACCTTTCAGTTCTTTATCGGTAGAACAGCTCAGCTAAGGGACTTCTTAATGTGGCGGGTTCTGGACTGACAGCACTTGTATCCCCTGGGAGCTGTCAGATACTGCTGCTGGGGTTCAGTTTGCCTGTGATCATTCAGTGATTAGTAATGACACTATTTCTTTATGGTCATTATTTTGCGGCAATTTTTTGTGATTGACAGAACCACAATTAAGAAAGATGAAAGAAACCCCCACCCCAAACTGTGAGCTAGCCAGCTCTCAAAATGTGCTCCGTGATGTGGGAAAATGTGTTATGTCATTTGTAGATTTGTTGATTTAGACATTGACAAGGTAACCTGAGATCCCTAGGATTCTAGAGCCTTATCATGTGTGATTTACTGGCCTGTTTGAATTGTTAGGAACTCCCTCTCAAATTGAATTATTATTCTGTAACAAATAATAGCAGACAAAGGTTGGCCTTAGTTTCCATGTCCTAGTCATGAAGTGTATTAAAGGGGCTTGCATCTCCTTAACTGATGGACAGTGATTCTCTACTGGGTGCAGACTATTGCGATATAATAAACTAGTTGTAAACCTGGTAAAACAAATGCTAGAAGACTAAAAAATGTATTAGAATCCCTGTGGCTACAAATTTACGTGCCATATCCTCCCAAAAAACCCCACTAAAGTCAAGGAAATTTGCCAGTTTAATAGCGAGTTTTGCTAGGTTTTAATTTGTATGTTTTGACAGATGTTGTAGCCACATGTTCTGATGGATTTTTTGTGCCCATTAAGCACCGATATCCTTCACTGGCTTCAGCCACGGCATGAGAGATGGCGGTGAGTGCCTTTGCAAAGCCTCCACGGGATGGGACTCCCTTTGTTGAGCTCCAGAGATCCCTTGGAATGACTGACAGCAGAGTTTGCTCTCCCTGCTTTGAACAGGCAGAGTCCTTTCGTTTGCAGCCACTTTTAGGGAAGCTCCAGGAGTTTTCTTTGTGCTCCCTGGCGCTGCCCCTCCACTAGTCCCTGTGTCTTAGCTTTCATTCCTGGTGAAACTCAAGGCACTGTTACTGGCCCGTGTCTTTCCCTATCTGAAACGAATTCTTCTTCCTGATGGTCTTGAGGGCAGCCTGTACTAGTCACGTCAAAGGTCTGGTTTCTTTCAGGGCAGTACTTGATAGGGATGGAAATTTCCACAATCCTTTCCTGATGTTAATAGAGGAGCTCTGATTTATGAGTGATATAATTCTTCCAGTTTTAACTTCTACAATTCATGAAGCCACTCGTATCTGGGGTATTATTAGATTAGGTATCCATTTTCTTAATAAAAAACGTGGATAAGTGGAGGCTCAACATGAAGATTCAGAAAGGAAACCGTAAAAAAATTACTGAATAATATAATTATTTTTCAGGATAATTTGTTTCATACTAATCTTACTGTGCAAAATCTGCCTAAGCACAACTTGCAGTGAATTGCAGTCTACTTCTGAAGAAAAGTTTTCACGTATGATAATTAAGTAACTTCTGATATCTCTGTGCTATGAAGTACTGTGTTTGTTTTTCTTTTTTCAACACAGTGTATTAGAAACCACTGCTGTCCTCATTACTGCATCAAAATAAACCTGTGGAACTAACGTTTTCACCATTTTTGTGGCTCAAAAAATTTATTTGGGAAGCTTGTAATGAAAATTTTCCAATGCGAAATACATTCCTTGGACTTTGAAAGTGGCACAAAGGCAGATTTTTCGAGGTGATTTCCTAAAACCAGAGGCTTGGACCATTGCATGTGTGGTGTGGTTACGTGAGTGACTGTGTACTGTGACTTTTAAGCCATTTACCAATTTAAGACAAATGGGAATTAAATGATGGGGGAAACCTGTAGTAGCCCAATCTACTGACATGCTGCTTTTTTAATGTGAAGTTTATAAAAACCCTTGAGTGTCGTGTCTGATCTGATTGTCTGCCTTTATAAATGGTGTCTGGCAGAGTGGATGTAATTTGTGTACAAAAATGAAACGAGCGCTTAAGGGTAAAAAGTACCACAGCTTTTTTAATATAAACACAAGCATAATGCAGGCTGCTTATGGAGGCCTTGCTATTTTCCTGTATTAAATCTCATAATTTTCTGTGCACCCCTACTTAGGTAATGTTTCATTTTAATTTCATTCATAGTGAACATATTTTTGTAAAGCATCTGAGATTTCTTTTTGGTCAAGAACTCTTTTGAAGTGCCCGGGAGTTCTACTTGCAGCTGCATAAATGGTTTGGCACTGTAATTATGATCCCATTTCTCAAAGGTGTATGGGAGGAGAAACAAAAACGGGCTTCCCCTAATCTTGTTTACATCAAAAAATGGCAAAAACAAATCAGAGACTATAAAAATAATAGTAGCAGATGTAGAGAAAGTCAGGAGCAAGCGAGGAGTTGCGGGAGGTACATTTTCTTTGCAGATGTTTAGAGCAGAAACTAAATAGTGTGACATACCTAATGTTGTAAAAACAATATTTAAAAAGTTGATTTAGAAGCAGATTCAGAAAAAGGGAGACGTTTTTCCCTAGATAGACCTAGAGATAGAGTAATCATCTTAGAGAAGGCTTGAAAATCAAAAGGCATAAACAAAGTTCAATTTAGTTGTACATGTGTATCCTTTCAGCTGGCAGACCAAATTATTCTGATTGTTTCTCATCAGATTTTAGCCCTTCCGTTCCATGCTGTTTATATTAACTTCCATTAACCTACATGTTTTGAGTGAAAGTTTAAAATGGGCTATGAAAATTGCTTTCATCACTTCTCAATTTTAAAATAAGCATCAACACTGGATTGTTTTGTGCCTATAACAGATTAGTTTTAATCAATAGCGTATTGATAATATACAATAACATAACCCAGCATGACTGCATGCCTTTAAATGGAAGTATAAAAGTTTAATTTTTTTTGTTGCTAGTGATTTGAATAGGTTTGCAACACACAAAGAAAAAGAGTTGTGTTTATTTAATGCTAGAATTTAGATATTTAGGAGTTTTTGCTTTTGCAGTTGAGATGTCTTACTGCACTTTAATGTAATGCACTTACAATAGTAAATCTTTAAATTGAGAAGCCTGAACTTGCTGCTTCCATGTACAGGTTAGCTTCAAGTTTGAGTACATTTTCCATTCCTTCAAAATCATCAGTGATGAATATAGTCCAAGGATCCAAGAGTATATATATACGTGCATATATTTTAAACGTTGTTGTTAGCTGAATAATTAATGTGAAAGCTGCTCATAAAGCTTGGCCAGTAATGTACCTTTGAAAGGTATTACCATCAATATCTGACAGGACTTTGATTTCCACTAATGATATGTAACCATGAAGACTGCTTAATCTGTCACTGCATATAAATCACCGTAGCTGGGTGGTCACGGAGACCACTGTATTTGGTAGCTTGGGAATGTAAAGCCCTAATCCATCACTGGCAAACTGGATTTCTAAGTGCTGCTTTATAGGTTCTGTTGTAGGTCTTTGTTTATAATGTATTTCATGGGTTTGGAGCTCATAAGAGGTGAAACTCGCCAGAAAAGCATTTATTTAATGCAAAAATCCCAGCACATAATGCTCATTTAAATAAGGAGAACTACAGTGTAGAGCAACAAAAGGTGAATAAACTATAAATGAGCTATGAACTACTAACCAGCTGTTACATTCCATTGTAGAAACAAAACAAATTAATGCAAAGGAGGGGGGGAAAAAAAAAACCAAGGAGAAAAGAAAAAGGTTTTTGAAGCAGAAGACAAATAAACAAGTAGTGCCAGGAATGGAGTGGGAGGCTGGCACGGGCAAGGATGCAGGCACTCATTGTTTGGTAACGCACACACGGACACGGAGTGTGTGAACATGGGGTGTTTTATCCTCATTCCCCAGCTGAAGAGGTAAAGATGCTTTAGCCAGTGCTAGGGAAAGACTTGGTATGGAGCCGAGATTGGGATTGGTTTTGATCAGCCTTTAGTGAGAAGGAAGCAAAGGCAATTAGAAAGTGATGAAGAGCCTATCAATACACCTATAGAAGGCTTTGCTGCATGGAAAAATTATTCTGTGTAGTAAGTGACATGTTTGGGTGACAAAATATCATCAACTTGGTAAGAAATTAGTTCATTTCATGCAGTTACTGCAGTTACCTTCAGAATCACATCCTAGGCTGATCCTGTTGGAGGAAAGCAAAGGGAACAATGGGGATTCATATTTCAAGTCTGGTGAACAGTGAAGAAAATAGCCTTAATTTTTAATCAAGTAAAAACTGTCTTTAGTATCTGACTAAATATAACAGCTTTTGGGAAGGGAAAACAAAGAAGCCAGAGGATAATGGAACTGTGAGCAGTAAGTGTGATGAGCTTGAAATAATTAGGCATTGTTGGAAAAAAAAACCTTTTTGAGATTATTAAAAGTTTTACACAAAGAACATAGGGTAGTCTAAGTGAATCCCAGCCTTTCGTATGCGTCACATGAAGTAAGTGTCCTGAAAAATAAATTACTGTTAAGTACTGTTTGACACTCTGCAATGTATTGAAAACTGGTTAAAGAATCATGAACAAAGCGATGCAGTCAGTTGATGAATCGGTTGGCCATTTGCATTTTATGAAGATTTATCAGTATATATGTTGTTTTAGGGCATCAGGCTGAAATGATGGATAAGTAAACTTGTGTACTTTGAAGATAATACTTAGTTTGAAGAGTTCAGAAAAAGCCAGCATATAAAAAAGAAGTTAAGGAAAGGAAAAGGAAATTATTTTCCTTCGTGGAAAGTGTTTTGTGTATCCGGGGGAAAAAAAGAGGCGCCTGGTAAATAAAAAAAATAGGGTAATAAGTGGTTATGGTGAGAAGGGACTTAGTGAATAATAAAACCTATGGGAATAATGCCATAACTTGGTTGTTCTAGGAAGAACTGAAAGTTGGGGTCGTCCCCTAATTGCAAATAAGAGTCAGATACTCATTATACAAAGCAGCAGTCACTGGCCGTTGCCTAACGGGTCAAAACCTCTGCAGCATCGCATCTCTCATACTCAGAATCCCAGGGAAGTCAACCACAGCCCCGAGACCTGCTGTACCATGTTGTCTCTTTCTCTGTCTCTCCACAGAGGAAGACAGTTTGAAGGTTGGATGTGAAGAGAAAATTGCTAACTGAGCCCTCCCCTAAAAAGCTTCAGCTCTTCACTTTTTGCATCAAGCTGAAAATGGTTCTTGTGTCAAGAACTAAAAGCAAGCTAATATGAATTTCTTCTTAGAAGTGAGAGGGTGAAGGATATGAGACACGGATAAAGTGTTGAACAGAACTTAAAAGGCAAAACAACACTGCAGTGTCTTAATTGGATCCTATAAAAACATTTACATCAGTATGGTACTTACCCTTTTATCGTTGTTTTTGCAGTCTCTGAGACATTATAGAGAAATCATTTAATTTCTATGTTTACTTTGAAATGAACTAATGCAGAGTGCTGGGTTTTCTGGTTTATGACTTGCGTTATTGCTTCACTGTATTAAAATCCTCTCAAAGTTCTTTAACCAGCAGGTCTC
>VYZQ01064498.1:0-51544 GCA_013400655.1 Mystacornis crossleyi | reverse complement strand
TGGTCTTAAAACCTTAAAATCTGTCCATTTAAAGTCTGCCTATTGTACTAATTTAAAGAGAAAAGACTGTCCTTTCTGTTTCTGCACACAGCAGATCAGGCAAAGTTGCCTTGTATTTAGTTGTGAAGTTCAGCAAAGCTTTTCTTGTCTCAGAAATACCTGGTTCTGATTTATAGAAGATGAAATTAACAGTCACACACACACACAAAACCCCCCAAACTCTGTATTTGCTCAAAACTCAAGTATACAATTTAAAAATAATGTTTGAGTTCTGTTGTAAGTGGGACAGTATTTCAGAATTAATGGAAAGCTCTTGTGCCTGTGGAAGCTTTGAAATGGGAAAGGAGATTTTATCTCTTCTCCTATTCTGATGCTCGTGTGCTCCTCTCCTCTGTATCAGATCTGCAAATGTTTTGGATCCAGTACTGTGTGTTGCTAGGTGGCACAGATGATAAAAGATGAATTTTCACTGCTCCTCTAAATGATTTTGTTTGTGGTTGATCCATGTGTAGTGATGACTCTTTTTTCTGGGGGTGGTGTGAAGGTGGGGAGGAGGAGAGGTGCTAAATTCAGGTTTATAAACTGAATAATAAAAGATGTTCACACCTTCAAAAATGTAATCAAAATGGTAGTTTGGCAAAAAGTGTGGTAGTTTTGCAAGTTATTTAAACATGTTTATTCCAGAGTAAAGGGAGCTTTTCCCTCNACATTTCTTGTCAGAGCAATGAGGTAAATGCTTTGAAATTCCGTATTCTGCATCTGCTCTTTTGGCTTCTTTGTTGCGGGGGGGGAAAGATTGGTTGGACTCCAGCTAAGCTGACCAGAAACATAATGTCCTGTTTATTACTGAAGGCATGAGCGTCGGGGCTCGGGAATCCTGCGTCATGTCCTTAACACGTCTGCAAAAATCTGGGTGTTTGAGTGATAGGATCCACTGATATCAGTCAAGGGATTTTGGTGCCTGCACTGTGACAGCCATCAGTTGTCAGATCAGATTGTGTTCCTGCTGTAGATGCTGCTTCTCCACACTGATTTTTTAAGCCCAGACCATCTCTGTGCATGTGTTTATAGCAAGACCTTGGTTTTTGCTAGCAATATACTGTGTGTTTTCATGGAACTGTGTTTCCACAGTTCTTAAATCCCTTGAGCTTGCTGTGGAGAAAACCTCTATTCTCAATCTCATGCTTTAGGATGAAACATGTTAGTAAGGTAAGATCCATCTTACTTCCTGTTATGTGTCTAACCTTTAAAAACCTAAATGTGAGCTACATGTCTCTCAGGTTAGAATCAATGGAGAGAAATAAATCACAGAAAGAGATTCAGCTTGATTAAATTAGGAATTGAAGATAAGTTAGAGTAATTGCTGTCTTAAGCCGTTTATTCCTTTCCATTGTCTGTAGGAAACTCTGACAGTTAAATGTGAGCTGGTTTCGTTAACCCGTGGAAACCTTACCTGAGGCGACTGAAATCCCACCTTCCTGTTACTGTACCACACTTCATATGTTCTGCCTGCTTAATTACGGATGCTGCTTTTAGCAGACAGCCTTTCTGTCTGTTTAATGTCACAAATTCAGTGCCCGATACGCTTTGGAAAGAGATTTTGGGGTGAGCGATGTGTTACAATTTAAATGATTGAATGTATTTTGATGTGACAGCTATGTTGTCTAACTAGAAATCAGTATTTTTATGAGTTCTGAGAAGGATGCAGCATTGCATAAACGTAGCTGACAGCTTGTGCATGGTGCTCTGGAATTTCCAGACACAAAGACTATGCAAACGTTGACAAGATATAAAAATAAGTACTTGTGAAGTATTGTAGTTTGTCTGGATAATTATAAGACTGGTTTTAGCCAAGCTGTTTCCCCTGGAGGCCAGCACTCAAGTGTCTGGGAAGACACCAGATGACCTCCGGAGAAAAGATGTGGGGCTTTTTGTTTGCTTGATGCTTTGTCAGTGTTTTTCTATTTTTTTTTTTCTTTTTTCTTTTTTTCCTTTTTTATTTTTTTCCTGATAGGCAGCTAAACCATCTGAACTGCTGGCATGAGCTGTCAGAAAAATCCTTCTTTGAAACATGGAGACTGACTAGTATTTTCGAGTTTGGAGTAAAGGCAGAAATAAAACTTAATGTAGAAGCCTGAATCTAGCACAAGTTTGTTGCCGTGGGTTTTTTCATAATACTATCAAGTTTGTAGATTGATGGCATGGAAACTGTTTTGTCTAAGAAGTGAAAAATTAGATGACCACTTGTTCCTCAGAGGTAAAAAGAAGATGCACCTGACGTAGAATTTATGAGATAATTCCCTGCAAGTGCTGGACTTGAACTCAATAGTACTTTGAGATTGGGGTAAAGTTGTGGCAGCACTCAATTGTTCAGGAGGAAAGAGCTTCTTACTTGTGGTGAGGATTTGATGTTTATTTTAGAGCTCTTCAAGAGCATGATAGTATTTGGAAGATACTATAATAGCAAGTGGGACTGTCACATATACATGATAAAATGCATTTTATTATGTGCTTTTGCAATTCACCAAATGGGTAACCCTGTGCTAAGTGTAGAATTTATAGACAGAAAAGCATTGGAAGAATATAGCTCAATATTCAGAAATATGCTGTCTATAAGAGGCAATGAAAACATGTCTCGCCACTCAGAATGGCATTCATTCATACTTCATCACCAGATACTGTGAAAGAAACTTCTAGTAAAATACTCCACCATTTGATCTTTTCCCATGTTAGACTGTAAGACCCCTGAACATTTTATGTGGGGTTTTTTTTTTTTTGAGTTTTCCAATCTGTCTTCAATAACTTACAAGAAGTTTTGTCTTTTTTTCCCTTGTGCATGTTTTCTTTCACCAAGATGGAAGTGTTGTGCTCTCAAAATGTTAACGTTTCCAACATCCCTGTGAGATATTCATGCGTGAATAGCGTCTCAGTCTTCAGGGATGTTATTCCCCCAGAGCTACAGAAGGATATTGTAAGAAGTTGGACTAAAGCTCTGGGGTCCCTTGTTGTAAAGCTCATGCTCATGGAGGTGGATGATGCTGTTCTAGGCAGTGACAGGCTTTTTGGGGCGAGTCAGGAAGTGCTGGTCGCATGAGAAATGTTTTGACTAGAAACAGCGCCAATCAAACAAATCTCTAGGGATATAACTGTCGTGTTTCTGAACAAAGAATGATCAAACAAAAGCTTACAGTGAGGTCTTAATTCAGTCCATGACAAAGCATCCTATGACTTCACTGAGGTCAGATTACATTTTGAGTATTTAAAACCTGTCTAAAAATCTCTACCTTTTTATACATTTTTAAAAGTAAAACATAATAATAAATTTATTTCTATCAGCATGTCAATATAAATTAGAGATTAAAAAGATGAATAACTATTCCATTATATGTTAATATTTAACTGACTCCAGAGATTTTTGTCTATGTAGTAAATGAAAGATTCTGTTGTCTGAAAGATTCAGCTCGGGATCTTCGTAGTTACCAACTCTAAATTTTCTATACTGTATTTAATACTGAAAGAAGAGTCCTAAAGTAATTTTAAGTAGCATCAGAATTTTGCAATGTACTTTAAACACCTTCAGTGATGTAAGAGAGTGACCTTTCTCTGCTTGGAAAAAAAGAATTACTTTCTACAAGAGAGCAAATGCCATGTATTGTGTTTAGGTGTAAGTGTTAAAAAGTCATCCAGGTAGAAGAGACTTCTTTCTCCTCTTGATCTGCAAAGATAAAGTAAACCTTCCAACTGCAGGCTCTCTGAGTTAGGGCAGCAACTGGTTAGATCTTCTCAAATAAAAAGATGCTGAAGCATATTGTCTTATTCCATGCTCTCTTTGAGTAATTCAAAGAAATACTTTTATTAAAAATTCAAGTGTCAGTTTTGTTGTTTAGCTTCTTTATTGGAACTTGTATTGTAAACTTAAGACATGGCAGTGCCTTCGTGATACTTTTTTTATTTACTCTAGGCTTCTTATGATATTTATTAGTGAAATCTGAATCCCCTTCTGATTATCAGACATTTTCCAGATTAGTCTGATGTTTATTGGGTTGACTTACTTTAGTGAAAAGAACTATGTAGTCCTTTCAAACAAAATGAATAGCAAAGATGATTTTTTTTTGCTAGCTGTGCAGAAAAAGAAAGCATAAATGCATTGGTATATTTGCTCAGTTTTGTGAGCAATTCTGGGTGGTGAAGGCTATGGTAGAAGGTTGGCCCACTATTCTTGGGAGGAAATGTTGAACTTTGGGATCACCTAAGTTACCTTTCCTCTTCCATACAGTCGTTTACATAGTTTGGTTATTTTTTCATACAATCACGGGTTGGTTTGGGTTGAAAGGGACCTTTAAAGATCATCCAGTTCTAACCCCCTGCCATGGGCAGGGACACCTTTCACTAGACGAGGTTGCTCAGAGCCCCATCCAACCTGTCCTTGAACATTTCTAGAGATGTGGTATCCATATGTTGTCTGGGCCGCCTGTTCCAGGGCCTCACCACCCTCACAGGGAATTTCTTCTCAGTAGCCAGTCTGACCCTACCCTCTATCACCCTGAAGCCATTTCCCCTTCTGCTATCACTCTATGCCCTTGCAAAAGTCCCTCTCCAGCTCTCTTGTATCCTCTTTTGGGAATATTTACCTATTTTCTGGAGTTCTTGGTTGTTTGTTTTAATTGTAACCAATGGAAGCTTTCTCCTTCTGTTGCTAAGAAGAAAATGTTTACTTTTTACAGTGCTTCCATTTATCTCTTCAGCTCTTGCCTGGGGGTGTGTGTATGTGTATATTCTTTTGCTGATATGAATTATATTTTCTGTCTGGAGATCATAAGTTTTTTTGAAAGCGAAACAAAATGATTAAACTGAAGTCAGCTATATTATTTGAAGCTGCTGTATGTGTTTATCCTCATAGTGCTTAATCCTTGACTTTGCCTCAGGCTACTAACCCTGGCTGGTTATTAATTCCTTAAAAATGCCCTGAGCCAACATTGCTGCTGTTATAACTTGTTTGGGGCTGAAATGAAGTTGACGTTTTTCTTAGCTACAGCATCTTCTCGCTGTAATGTCACCGGATCAATTGGTTTCAGCAGTGCTGCTATTTCACCATGTGCCTCGAAAAATTTATTTCTTGTACAGCATCTGTTTAGACTTCTCAAGTTAACATTTAGTCTACCAGGGACGTAACCTATTTTAATGAAGGGATGTCAGATCTTTTGGAAATACTCTCACTATACAGATCCTAAGTGGCCTATTACAAAGAAATCCGTGGTTTTACTTTATGAAACAAAACAAAACCCTTCAGCAGCATCGGAAACTTACGCCATTATGGTGTGGGAAAGAGACAACTGTGAAATCGGGGTGAAATACAATATCGTTTGAAATGCTATAAACTTCTTTCTGTATACATTTTAGGGATTATTTCATAAACTACTTAAGAAATGTTGGCCTGGCATGCATGTGTCTGAGATATTCCCCTTCTGAATGTGCAGCTGAGCTTCTTCCAGGCTGGAGTTTTGATTTTTCCGTTTTAATAGGAGCCTTCCTATAAAAATCAAAATGCTGTAAAATTACAGATTGGCTTCAGGAGCAGCAAAACACCTTGGCAAATTATTTCCTAGTGCTCAGGCCAGTCTCTCCCTCATCAGCTGTCATGAGCTGAGTCAAAGCCAGTGTAGCACAGTCTGTGCTGCCGGACACCCAGCTTGGCTCTGGCTGACTCAGCAGCGATGGGGGCCACGTCTCAGAGGCAGGATGAGTCTGAAGGATGTGGTGGTGTGTGGAGCCTCTGCTTTTCTGCCCCTGAAATGCAGCTGAGATGATGTCCTGGTAAATTCCCACCGGCACGGGAAGCCTGAGCACAAGTGCGTGGCTGTGTGAAAGCCCCGCTTGTGAAGGAGAAGGAGCAGGGTGCATCTGTCAAAAATCCACCTCACTGTGCTTTTGTACATCTACACTTTATTTTTCATGTTAAACAACTCTAAGGGTTCTCTGAGACACACTCTTGGTTTTTTAAAATGAAGTAAAACATTTTTAAAAGTAGTAGGATCGCTTAAACACCTTCAAAAAATCCCCACCCTACTCCCCCTTTCCACCACTCTAAATTTTTCATTATGAAGGAAGTTTTGTCTCCAAGTTTCTATTTCAGAAATGAGTGACTTCAAAGACTGCTGCAGAAATGACATCCCAAACCACTTCTGCTACCTTCCAGGAAGCCTTCCCAGCAGATATCTTGGAAGAAAACCAATTTGATTGAAATCGAGCAATAGAAGGTCATCCATTACCAAGAGTAATATTTAGCAATCTGCTCCTCCCTTATGAGGACAGAAGTGCAGAATATAGAATACTTTTAAGGTTCCTGGTGTGTCCAGCCTCCAGAGCATCTTCCAGCTCTTGTTATAGACCAGGCAGATAACTCTGTGTCTGATCCTGGTGTAAGGGACAATACAGAATGTTATTTCAATGCATCTTCATATCAATCTGCAAAGAAGACTTCAATATTTGAGTAGTAAAATGACAACTTTTAGCCCAATACATTACATTTATTATGTTTCATTGACCTATTTGCATAACATCAGTGTAAAGCTTCCTCCCTTCTCATAGTACCAGAAATGATTCAATTTACCATTTAAATGGTAGAGTTATTCATTATAGATAATTAAAGCAAAGCCTGTGTGAAGAATGCTGAAATTCTGTGAATATTAAGGCAAAAAATTATATTATGCAAGATTTCTGTAATGAATATAACATGAAATAATTTCATCCATGCTAAAGAACTATATTAACTGTAAACTTGGTGAGATATCAAGTATCTCACCATTTTCCCTGTGATGATACTTGTGGGAGACAGAGTTAACAGGATGATGAGCAGAGGCAAGTGGTGGCCTCATGGCCTGGGAGTTCCGAGGCAGCTAGTTTTGAGTCCGTGGTTATAAATTATACTTCTAAGTTTGTTTTCAATGTAATATTTATGATGTTTTTCCATGATGATATAGTAACTTACTGAAGTCAAAATGTGAGATGCATAACACTCGTGGTATGTAAAGCACTTCAGAAATTAAATGGAGGCTTCCAGCTGCCTTTCCTCCAGGGAAAGAAGAGTGTCTCCTTTGGGAGCTGCATGAATCTTCCTTAGACCTGAGCAAGTTACTGTGTTACATGGGAGGAGAAGAGAAGGGTCACGGCTGGATCTGTAACGCTTCCCGAAACTCCCTTTTGGAGCGGCTTCTGGCACCGCCGTTCTGCAGCAAACTTTCTCTTTTCATGGCGGTGATCCCAAAGCAAATAGCGCTGGGAAACCCTGAATCAATGTGATACAGTCTATGAAAGCAGTGGAGAAGCTTATTCAGAGAAGTGCTGGTTCTTATGCGTTAAAAGCTAGGAATTAAATGCTGGAAATGAAAGATGTTAATCTTAAGAAAGTAGAACAGATTTAGTTTCTGTGTTGAACTTGGTTCTTCTGGCTGCACAGAGAAATCTGTGAAAATTTTGAACGTTGAGCAGAATTGAGCTTGGCATCACGACAGTCCGGAGGTTGAATCAAGTGAGGCTGATCCGGTTTCAGCAGAGTTCCCTGCCGCAACCTGAGGCTCATCTCCCTGAAATGTGCAGTACAGGCTGTGGTGTGGGAGGGAATTAGCAAAGGGTTAAGAAGCACGAGTGGTTGATGAGAACAGCTAAAATTTTCATAGCGCTGCTTGTGTTTTCAGAGCCACATTTGCAGTGCTGAGGCTGGCGCAGGAGAAGGCAGGGAGCTCCTGGCAAGCAGACAGCTCATCCCAGCTACACAACGTGACCGAATTCTGCCGGCGGCTGGGGCGAGGGCATGTGGTGCATTAAAGATCTGCTAGTCAGGGGAAAAAAAAGCGAGTCATTTCCGTCCCATCCCCCCTTATCTTGCACAGCCCCCTCTGTGCCCTTGCTTCACGCACAGCCCTGGAGGCACAATCTGGTTGTTTCAAGACGAGTTCTGATCTGGGAAACATTCCCTTTCTTACTCGACGACGCTGCCAAAGATTATTGAAAGCCGGTATCTGCTGACTCCAGTGACAATTTCTAATAAGTTTTCCATCACCAATTTCTATGGTGATGCATGAGCAAGAAAGAACACAGTTTGACTTTCAGCTCCAGAGCTATTTTTACGAGGCTGGCTCTTAAAGACAAAAGAAAACATTTTCTTTTTAAACTGAGCATATTTGACACAGAAGGTCAGTGAGAGATAATATGACCAGAACTCTGGTGTTTATGCACTCATTTGCTTATAGAGCAAATGAAACGATTAAATGACCTGATGACTTCCTTCTCTATCATCCCTAAATGAAATATAACCCCCTTCACCCCTTCACGTGCCTCTCAGCCCTTTTAAAGATCTTTTAAGGTTTTTTTTGTCCATGAAATCCGCACCTTCCATTACCCTTACCAGGTGCAGGAACTGGAATTCCTGAAATGAGATTCAGGGGCGTTGTGTGACTGCTCCTGCCATTATGAGATGGTAATTTCTTCCCATGCTAATTATTATCAAACAGCTAAGAGAAAGATTAAAAAGTACCGTGTTCCTCAAAGGTCTTTTTTTGCCCCCCATTATATTCTCTGAAAGAAAGGAAAAAATAATCCTGGAAACCAGTTAGTCAGGGAAATGCAGAGAGTTAGTATCTGCTCGGAGCCTCACGTGAACCTGGCCCTCCTCCGAGGCCAGGGAGAGGGAGGGAATGAGGGGGAGAGAGAGGTGTGGATGTTTTTTTCAGAAGGTGCTTTTCTCACGGTGTCCAAGATAAAGGGGCTGACATTCTTGTAGTGCTCTAATGGGGGTGGAAGAGTAACTGGATCCTGAATTAGGTGGTTCACTAATGTGCCTATTTTTTCCAGTCCACGTAGTTCTGCCTAGTGCCTCAGGCTTCTGGGGTGGTGTTTTTATGCCACTTAAGGTCTTAGATTTGTATTTTTCAAACCAAAGAAGGGGCANTTTTTTTTTTTTAATTTTTTTGTCGAGTTTACAGTCTTTTTTCCAATGTGGGCTGTGGTTTCATTACAGTAAGTTCCTGCTTTGGATGCAGAGACTTACGTCAGATTCACCAGCTGCTGCTCTCTCAAAATAGGCAGCGTGCCAGTACCAAGGATTAGCTGGGTTACTGTTTGTCCCACCAGTTGTTTTTAAAATCTTTAACTGCAGAAGCATCCCTGTATGCTATCCCTGCAACTCAGTGCCTGATGCCTTCCGTTCCCACCCTCCTTCTGAATTTTCTTCTCCAGGTTATCTATTTTGCTTGCATTTTTGGTATTCATTAACTTGATTTGGAAAACACTTTTGTCAGTATATTTGTGTTTTCTTGTAAGCTAGCAAGCGTTCATATAAATATCTTCCTTGTCTTAGGTGATGGCTTTTTGGGAATGGGTTTCCTCTGTGTATCACAGTGACTGCAGTATTAGGATACTATCATTAAAATGCTTATCACAGGGGTGAATGACTCACTTTCTGATAACTCTGGAGGAGAAAGCAGCAGGAGTAAGCAATGCTCACCTAAACCACACTTTACTTGACTTGTGGAACAATTTTGTCAATAAAATTACCTCTATACGACAAGAGCCATGGCTTGGAGACCACGGCTTTGTGCGAGTTCTTCTCAGTCCATCAACTTCACTAATAAAGCTGAACTGAAATCCTAAACTGGTTCCTAAATTAAGCTCAGAGTTGAGCAGCACGGCCGTATTCCAGTCGAGGCAGCCAGGGATTTGCCTTGCAGGGATTGCCTGAAGTACCAAGTGTGTGTATTTCCCCAGAGGAGCTGGGGCCGCAAGTGGAGGAACCCAGGGCTGAGCATCGGTGTGCCAGTGTTGGGAGCAGAGGTACACCCCTGTTACTGTTGGCGCGCTATTTCTGTGCTCCCATGAGAGCATCTTGGGACATACCATGGGTTTCTTTCTCCTAAGATGCTTCCGTAGCCTTCAACTCTCCCCCTTGTCCAAGTTAATTGTGACAGTTTTGGAGCAGGTATATCCTTTAGGGCAAATAGCAGGAAAGTTAACAGAAGACCATGAACACTTTGATGTATTTGCTGCAGTGCTCCCTAAAGAGATGACAGGTTTTAGCCCAAGTTTAAAAAAGAAATCTGAATTTTAGCTGCAGCCCAAGCCTGAGCAGCCAGTCTGGAGATACAGGGTCTTTGTACTTGTACCAAAGGTGATGGTATTGGGCCAAAAAAAATGTAGGAGTTTTTGGGAACCAGGCGTTACATGAAGAGACCTCAGGGCTGTTCTTCTACTCCAGGGCAGCTGCTTCCTTCCAGGCTATGGGATTTAACTTCATTAACCACACTAGGTCTGTCAGAGTGTATTTTAAGATCTACAGAAGATTAATTCTCAAAAGGAGGAAGAGCATTTAGAGGCCTGTAAGATACATGCTGTAAGCATAGAGAAGAGGTGTTTGGCAGGAGCAAGAGAGTAGCTTGTCTGGGGCAGAAGAGATGGCAGGTTTAAGAGAATGTTTTCCCTCTTTGCCTCTAAAACCTTTCATACAGAAGGTGGCTCTTTACTCTCAAACCCTATTGTTTTTCCCCAGCACTTGATTTTGCCAGGTGGATAACTTGTGATGAGAAGTGTGTGGAGTTACATCCCCTTCAGTGTCCATCTTTGTCGGCAGCCATATTTGGAAGTGGGAAGTGGGAATATTTAGGCTATTAGTGTGTGTCCTGAGTGAACGAGTACTGAAAAGCCTACATTCAGAACTCCCCTGGATGCTGCAGCTTTCATCAGCTCTTCAAAGTGTCTGATGAGAGTGACCCAACTGCTCCTGCACTGCTGGTCCACCCAAGCCATGTTGTTTTTCTTCAAAGAGCTTGCCTTTTGCCTTGCCTCCCCACACTTGTCTCCAGCAAAGAACCAGAAACATCAGCAGGTGATATTTTAGGGGAAGACACTTTGTTGGCATTCATCCATCAGTTGTCTAATAGATGTGTCCTATCCAGAGGACTGTGCATCAGGCCTCCATGAGTGCCCACTCAAACATTCTTCTGCTGGATTTAGGATCACCTGAGGAAGCCAAAGTGAAAATAATGAGAGAGGGAAAAAATGCACCCTAATTCTAGTTTGATTAACTTTTGTGCAGTTTAAAAAATGGATATGAGAATTATACCATTTCATTAATATGCACACACATTTTACAAAGGCATCATGTAACTATTTGAAACTGCAGCTCCTAAGCCTGAGAGGACAGTGGTGGTCCTTGGGTGCAGCCTGGTGCAGGCCACCCTGCACAGGATACAGTGCTGTCCCATCAGGGAAGACACCAGATGCTGTCAATGGCTGGATGGGTGGCTGAAGGGTTTGAGCATCTTGTTACTGCTTCCAAAGTTTTAAATCTCTACCTCTTTTAAATCTCTACCAGTTTAAAGGTATCACCAGCATGTGCTGAGTGCAGGACCTCAAAATACTCCCTTCTCTTTCCCTTGCCTTTCTGTCCCATCGTTTCTGTCTTCATTTTCCCTCTCCAGGTCTGCAACATGAGCTGAGAAACTTACTCTCATAAAAAATTTTATGAATTCTTCCCCATCCCTGGAAGTGTTCAAGGCCAGGCTAGATGGGGCCCTGAGTAACCTGGCCAAGTTGAAGGTGTCCCTGCCCATGCCAGGGGGGTTGGAACAAGATGTTCTTTAGGGCACCTTCCAGCCCAAAACTTTCCATGATCCTATGAAACATGGTTGCTGCCAAGGTATTAAAGATTAATTAATTGGGAAATTCAGTGGAAAGATCTTGCAGGTATTTTCCAACTTAAACAATTCTGTGATTGTGTGTGTCTCATTTGAATTTTTAAAAAATGTTTTCTTATTGTTACTCTCACAAGTAAAAAAGTTAATCTTGGCACGCTCCCCTTGACAGACTCTCTTGTAGTGTGAAAGCCAAAAGGTTCCAGTGTTGTTTTTGTTTCCAGCTTCAGTAGTATCTCTCTTTATCATGATAATGTGCATGGGTTGCCAGTACTCTGAGTGACAGGAGAAAAAGGTGATGTCTTTGATGCTTTGACAGCTGGGACCTACTTAGGAAGTGTCATACCTAGAAGATATTCTTTCTTTATCAAGTGCCATGTTTCATTTTGTAAATGACATGTAACTATGTTGGCCCATGTCCCTATGGCTTTCCCTGGAGACAGAAAATACAAAATCCTTCGATTTTCTGGAAGCGTTTCGTTTTCCCATGCACTGATACTAAATACTGTATAAATGATGCCTTTTTAACTGTTGGCGAAGTGACATTACCGTGCCACTAAAGGATGTTCTTTGTTGAGGGGAGAAAAATATGCTTTCTGACTTTAATGGATTGCCTTAAAAATCAACTTAACTTCAGGAAGTTAAAAAGAAGACAGTCAAAAAAGCTTTGCAGTCCAAGGAGTGAAATTTAACGTTAATGGTAGCCTGCACTGTGCTAGCTAGATTGTGTTAGTTTATGTTCAGGTGCCAGTTAACAGCATGATTCCAACAATATGGTTTTATTGATCCCCAAACCCTATTTTGATTTGATTTACCTGTTGTCTGTGGTTGGTAAGCCACACTCTCAGTGATTCAGTGAACTGTCATAATGGTCCATCTTGTCTCTGTATCTTTTTATTCCTATTTTCCCATGCCATCTTCTAAGGCCCTGTGAGCACGCAGCAGATCAGCAACAGACTAAGTGGGTAACCAACTGTGGACTAGGACCTGATCCAGCAAACCATTAACATGGGCCTCGTTTCGTTTACGTCAGTTGTGTGCTCCTGAAGGTGAACATATGCTTTGGTGCTGTAGTGAATCAGTCTGCAGGAACATTCCTGAGTTAACATCGGGGCTGTCTCAAAGAGGAAAAAGGTATTTTTTCCTTAGCAGTGCTGATTCAGTGGTGTCCAGCAGAGCTTTTTGGAGACACCACCTGAAAACTATTTTAGGTTTTATTGCAGGAGAAAAAAAATCTGACCTAGCACATTGTAGGTAAGAAAATCAGACTTGACATGAAATTTAGGAAGAGGTGCTTGTATTTGGCATGGACAAATGCTGCTTTCTCCTTGGCTGAGGTTTGTCAAATTACTACGTCCAAAGTTTAGAGGCTAACAACAGAGTTTCCTGCTGTTTGTGGTTGAAGCCATGCTTCTTTGGCAAAGAGAAGTAAGACTGTCCAAAATACCTACCTAGTCCTCATCTGAATTAAATATTTTGCTTTATACTAGCAATAAAGTTGTATGTGTGAGTTGGTATAGAAAGGATTATTCAAAGCACAAAGATTAAAAATAAATTCTGTCTCAAATGTGTGTAAGAACCTGGACCATATGTATCAAGGTGGCTGCAGTGTTGCTGTATTGTTAAGGTGGTAGTTTGCAAATACACCAAAACAAGAGACTTTCGTGTTTAAAGTGAAATGTATTGGTTTGACTATTATTTGAATGTAGTGCAGAAATAGAAGAGTGGATGATCTATTGCAAGGTTCGCTGTAATGGCTACAGTCCTTGCCGTTACGAGTTCAATACTGGGAAGCTCTAGAACCCTAGAAAGTTATGGCTTTTTAGGAAAACCTTATTTTTATCTTGTATGTGAAATATTTATGCTGATGACTTAACTGCTTTGAAAATACTTCAGTTCTTTCAAGACTGAGACTCTTAAAGACCAGATTTCAAGAATAGAAATACCAGCTTACACAAGGGCTTCTTTGCAACTTACAAGAAAGAGAAGCATAAAATGGTTTGAAGATACTATTCTGCATATAAAAACAATCTCAATATCAAGCTTGTATAGTTTATATAAAAATGATGGCTTCCGAGAATGGTGGTACCTTTGTACTTTGATAAAATAGCATTACTATACTGAGTTAATCTTACAAAGGGGATTTTTTGAAACAGCACTTGAAAAAACCGTGGAAAAAGAATCCAGGTGGAGATGTGGCATTAGATTTTGGATTTCTTTTTGCCATTCAAGTTGAAGATGGTAATTAATGCAGTCATCTTGATTTTTTTGCATTTAGTCACTCAGCATAAAGCATGAAGATCACAATTCAAGCCTGCATACAGCGGGTGATTGCTTCGTACTATGCTGAATAAGGCTGTTTCTGAACTGCGAGTGCATCTAATCAGCAGAGTGGGCTGACTTCACACCAGTTATTGAAAACACATTTTCATAAGTCTTCTTTCCTGACAAATATCCAGCCAGAATTCTCTTATATGTTGTAGTATGCATTGCTTTTGAGAAATGTTTAGCGATGCATGTATAATGCCAACCGTACGAATACGGGTTTGTAATATTTCTTAGCATATGTGTTATGAATTCTTGAAGCTATCTCAGTCCTACGGTGTATCTGTGCTGAGCAAATGGTGGCTGGGGGCCAAATCCATTTTACAGCTATCCAAAACAGTCTTATGAGCAATCAATCAAGTTTACACTTATGAAATGCCCATAGTATAGGCACCTAAGGCACTATGCATAATCCGTACGAAAATAAATACGATATAATATCTCTGAATGGTGAAGTCAGGTGGAATTAGACATGTTCCTCTGAGGTTGTAGTAGATAAAGGAAGCTGGTTCTGTAGGAGGAGATGATTAACACGTGGTACAAGTGCACACAACTTGTAAGGCCAGTCGCACTTTTGAGATGTGGATGGAAAATTGATTGAATGTCTGAAGGGAATGAAAGGGTACTGAATAAGAAGGTTTTATAAATGGGACACAGTCAGGCTTCTGAGACTTCTGCAAATTGCTGTTTAGCCTTGTGGAGAAGGCTTCTTCCTCACAAACACAACTCCAAGAGCTTCAATTATTTCTAAAAATTACCTGCTGTTTGTAAGAGTCGACAGCCCTGAGGCTTATTGGATTTTGCAATAAGAGCCTTGCCGATTGGTCAAGTGTGCGCTTGGCAGTATTTTTTTTTTTTAAGGAAAAGGAGATGAACTCCATGTCATGAGTGAGAAACTTATTTTTTTAAAAAATGGAGGCAAAAACTCTACAGTACATAGAATGTCTGGATACTGCATTTTATTTAAAAACCAACGAGATGAGAGGCTTTACCCTGTTTGATCTGCGCCCTTCCCTGCAAGGATGATCTTGGCCATAGGAGGTGGGACTGAAAGTCTGGTTCACAGCTAGCTCCTGATATGTGCCGCCATGCATGAGCCTGAGCTCCAGGATCTAACCAGCACCTTCCCTCCCTTCTTCCCGCTTCCTAGGCCTCCCATTTTCCCAGTCTAACTGTCCCATGTGCAGAAACATGTGATCTGCCACCTAGTTTTCGGTTTTGTCTCATGTCAATACCAGCTGTACTTAGCAAGTAGCAGGTTTGTGTTTGAGCATTCAGAAGTTCAGTTTTGGTGCCCCCAATTATCTGCCACCCATTAGCTGTTAGAGCTTAAGTGACTTTTTTTTTTTGCCAACAACACCCCAGCACTCAGCTATTAGTAGGCTGCTGGTGCAGCTCCCAGCATCCCGCTGCTCTGTGTGTGTCACAGCAGGAACAATCCAAAGAAAGCGGCGTTTTTTGAGAAGGGGTGAAATGGTTTAGAAAGTGTAGAATTTATTCTAATACATGAATCCAGTATTTAAACGTGCAGGTAGACAAAATTGCTTCCTGTTCTGCTAATCCTTTGCTGGACAATTTACAGCCTTCTGGAACTTAATTTCTAGTCTTTTCAGCTTTTGTTGATAAAGATGTAAAAAAGACAGACATGTACAAAAGGACTGTATATAGCGTATAATTCATTTCGTAGAGCTGGGACATCTAGCTGAATGTGCCATTGATTTACCCTGGCACTAATTCCTAGTGAGTAGCTCATTTTGAAAGTAGCTACAAGTTGGCATATTTGCAGGAGCATTGAATTCTGGCATGCAGTCACTGTTGTATTAAAAACATGATGTGCATTGAGTCTGGAGAGCCTTTGAAAGTGAGATCTCAATAGAAGCTATGAGTTGTATTGTTACTCTCAGTACATACAGCGTAAAAACAGCCCAAAAAGAGTAACCTGTATATATTACCAATAGTGTGCAGTTTAGGGAATGGATTTTTCTTCCAAAATGTGTCAGTGATGTTGCGTTTATTAAAAAATGGTTCTCAAAGCCACTTCAGGGTCCATATGGTATCTGTTATGATTGCCTTAATAACAATAGGATAATTATGTGTATTATATCCTCATAGGATTGAATGTGCAACAAACATTGCTTGTGAGCAGCAAGTTTTTATGAGATGACAGCTGTTTTAGAACCAAAATTATAGCTTATTTATTGTGTGTATGCATTTGAGCTGGGCGAAAAATAGCGGAAGAATGAAATCTGCTAAAGGACTATTTCTCACTAAGTGTTATTTTGCAATAAAAAAGCTGGTTGTATTCTAAATGAACAATAAGAATGGGTTGGTTGGAAATAACATATTTCTGTAAAATAAGATGCTTTGAAGGGATGCAGTATGTACCAACTATCAAGGATTTTTTCCGTTTCCCTGGATGAGAAGAGGGACCTCCTTGAGAATTGGATAACTTTGCTTGGTAGTGGAAAGTTGTAGTGGAAAAGATGAGGGATGAGTAATCATCCCCATTGTAAAGCAAGGATGGGTATGGCCTGGGTAGGAATGGAGAGGAGAGAGGGAGGAGCTGTTGGAGGTTCATGGTTTTGCGGATCTTGTAATGGAAAGTCTCTGTGCTCTGGTCTGGCAGGGCCAGTGCTGGCCTGCAGACAGTGCACCTTGTACTGTTGCCTGAAGCTGAGTTGAAAGGATTGGTTGCAAGAAGGTTAACTCTAGACTAGGGTTCTCTTTTCCCCATTTTTCTTGCTTTTTCCAAAGGTTGGCCTGTTTGAAGGAGTGGCAAGTACCACTGAAAAATGTGAGGTGCCTCAAGCCTTTCACGCTCTGTAATCATGATATCAGAAATAATGCTCAGGCCTCTAGGATAAGTTGCAAAAAAAAATAAAAATCCCTTGTGAAAATGAGTATTGTAATTGAAAGTTAGTTTTCTACTGGTATTTACTTTACAAAGAAATGTGTGTCAGTTACAAGTTTTAGGAACTTGTTGAAGGTTAGACAAAATTCAGAGTTTCAGCTTGCACATTGTTATTTGCAGAGACTGTCACCTTCTCACAGAACTGAGGAAATGCGAGGTGGGAACTTGTAAAGCTGTACTGAGGAGGCTGGGGGGAGGAGTTCAGGTGGGTGTCTTCATTCCTGCAGATGAGCTGGAGTGTGGTTTCCAAGAAGGGGAGGAAATGCTACATGCAGTACAAATGAACAGACATTTCATAATGAGGCTTATAAAGCATTAAAATTCAGGCACAGCTACTGCACTAGCACAAACCAGGGCTCTTGCATATACAGAAAGAAGCTCTCATTCTGTGTGAACAATCTTGGCACAAAGGGAGTTTTCAAAATATTACAAGGATGTTAAAAAGTGTTTCCCCAGCATAAATTAATGTAAAATTTCTGGTGTGTGCTGTGAGTGAGTGTCCCATTGGTTGAGTCTCACCAAGATCTAAAACTAGGAGTAAGAGTGACAGCTCAGCTTTACCCTGCAGTGGTGCTGTGACAACACTGTTGGACAAATTCCCTGTAACACAAGAGAAAGGCTGATCAGCAATAAACTAGGCTACAAAGAGCAACTTCAGTGATTCCAAAAATCCTGAGTGCCGTGAGAGAAAAATAACTGTGGACAGAAATTCTGTATAATCCCTGCTTAGGTTGTGGATCTTATTCCTGCAGCTAACGTGTCTGTGGCTGAAGGGCTGTTGCCTAGAAGGCTGCTAGGTTGTGTATTATAAAGAAATCCAAAGTGGAGTGATGGAGAAAAGGAGAATTCAGGAAACAGCAAGGCTTTGAATTGCTTGGAGGTATCACTGCTGAGGATCAGAGCTCAGGGGCTGGGCGAGGGCTGCATCCACCTCTAGGTTTTTCCAGATTTCAACTCTCAAATGCCCAACCAGCACTCACTTTACTTGGATGCAAGTGCCTGCAAGGTGGGGGGCTTGGTTTCGAGGAGTTTTTCTGAGAGCTGCAGCCAGGGCAAGCAAAGGGCTGTAGAGCACGGGGTGCTCAGCCCTTTCACAGGCAGAGGTGTTGCAGAAAGGCCTTCCCTGAGCTGATCACTCCCGTGGCTCTGCTGCTGCTGCTTGGCACCCACCAGAATCCTCGGGGACTGCGCACAGAGCGAGCAAATCCTCAAAAGTCTCCAGCTGTTCACTGCTGGTGCCTTCCCAGCATCAAAACAAGTGTCTGCTTGGAAATCCAGCAGCGGAGAGTTCATGTGCTCTGACAACTGACACGGGCAGCAGAGAGATCTCTCCTCTGTAGAGCAGGGATTTTTCCAGATGGCCTTGTGGAAAGAAGTACTGTATGATGGCTTCCTTTGAAAATGCTGTGTAAACTCAGAACTCTTCCCTGCTGTGTAAAAAAACAAAACAGGTTTAGGTTTGGGTTTTTTTTCATTTTCAGGATCATTTTAGACATAGTGGTATGCCAGATCCTTTGAATGGCAAGTATGGGCAGATTGGATCATATATCTTTTGTGATAGAAATTATTGTCAGTGGTGTGAAACTGTGATGTTGGCTATTTATGCAGTGATAGTTGTGTTTAAGTAGCTGTAAATTGTGTAGCTCTTGTTCATCTCTGAAAAAAACAAGCCAAATAAAATGCAGTAGAGTTTTATGATCTTGAGTTTTATTCTGTGGCTGCATAATTTTTTTATTTTTACCAAAGCTATGAAATGGTTGTTGTGCTCATAATTTGATGGAAATACTTCGTAAAATAGTAAGCAGGTTATTCAGTTTTGTCTGTTGTCTCTGATGTGATTTAAAGCAGTTAAAAAAAAACATTTTGCAAATTTCCAGAGCTCATTACCTAATGCACTGAATTACAGATGGAAAGAAATTATACAAGTATAATGGCTGATCCTATTGGGACCAGGCTGCAGGATCTTTCAAATGTGTGTATACTAAGTATAATAGAAGGTGTAATTTCAATGCAGAAATACTCATTCTGATGTTGGCCTTTGTTTGGAAGCTATTTTACTGAACTCCAGAATGCCGTGCACAGAAATTCAACAGATTAGGTTATGTTAGACAGGAAAAGTGTTTATTTCTTTTCTTTAACAGTAATGTCAACAGGTTTTCCAGTGGCCTGGAAGCTTGTGTGCAATTTAAAGGACTGGAGGACTGCTTTTTCTTTAGGAGAATGTTGTGCAATCAAATGCTAAGTTCTGATGGAAAAAAAGTTGTAGCTGATAGGAGAATTTTTGCTTCTAGGGGGAAAAACCCTAGAACTCTCTTAGCAGGACATGTTTGGATCTAAAACAGCTTCCTAGTTCGGATTTTTGCTAGCATAAGTTTGTATTAAAATACATATATATGTATATCTAGAACAAATGTTACACTGAAACTGAAAAGTAAGACTTTTTTCTTTTTCCAAAAATGAGTTGCAGAAGCTTGTGACTGTCTTTTGGCTTTTTTCCATCTCAGAATATGAAGGGATTTAGATGTGGGATATTTGGCATAACAGAAAATATAATTCCAGCCAAATTCTAGTCTCTGCAAAGCAGCCAGATAAAAGATTATAATTTTGATGTTAAGTTTTGAAAGTTCAGGCCTTGTAAGGTTCATGTTACAAAGCATCATAGAAGCATTTGCTGGTTAGGTGTTACAATAAGATTTGAGACAATAAAAGGTGTTACTTAAAGACGTTTTGGATTCTAAGCAAAATAATATATTTCCAGGGTCATGTGACAGGTTTGCTGGATTCTACTGACATTAGTTCAGCACTGCTAATATTTGTGGTACTTTTTTCTGTCCTGAGTTTCCAATTTAGGAGTTACTCCAAGGCGTTATATCTGTGGTTACTGCACTGTTGCTGTTTGTCTTTCCCTTGCTTGAAGCTGGTGTTTGGGAGAGAACAAACCATCTGTTGTTATGAATCTATTGAAGAATTAATTTAGGAAACAGTCAGTCTTTCAGAGTTATTTTTAATGATGGAAATGACTCCAGGAGGAAGAAAAATATTGCTGATTACATCTGTCCCAAATGTTGTAGGTGTGTAATGCCATTCCATTAGGCTGATACAAGTCTTGCTAGGGTTTCACTTCAGCTGGAAGATGTCCCTTCACTCTACTGGACACTAAGTCTACTATGAGTAAACACTTAGAACTCTCTTTCACCTTGTCGGCGTAGTCATTTGCGTCTGAGAGTCATCTGCAAACTGTGGTGGTGAAAATGGGCTGAAATCTCTGGTGTGACACAGCGACCCTTTGTGCCAACAGGAAAGGACATGTAGTGGCATTAGAACAGATACATTGAAAAAAACAGTATTTAATCTGTAGTAAGAGACCCTTGCACCAAGCTAGGATAATTTCCGAAGTATTAAAATATTTTTCCCTCTGTGATTTTTAAGTCCCAAACATTGCAGTGGAAGTGTATGGTATATAAATTGCACTGGATGTCAGAAATCAGTTTTCAGGTGAATATTCTGGCACAAAAGTTTGTCTCCTCCTTAATCTGGGAGTGTATCATGAAGACTTTTGGTAGAATGTATGGAATGATGTTGCTGTGGTGTAATACACATACCAGAAGGGGTTTGCACTGAAATGCTGGTAACCACGAAGAGCAAAGAATTTTCCTTTCCTAATTTCCAGTGTCAGAGATGTTCTAACATCCATCAGGGGAGAAATGCTAGCTTGACACAATACAGGCTCAATATTGCTTTGGGATCAAATCAACACTTCTCTTGTTTTCAAGAAACATACTGAAAAAAAAAAGTGCAGTATAAAATTATCTGGTTTGCTTTGCTTACTTTCGGCTGAATGTCAAAAGTAGAACTTCAAGAACTTTGGTCAATCATTCAATGATTGGAATCATCAGATCAGTTGAAACAGCACGCTGCTTTAAGGCCTGTTTCTAAATCTAACCTGTACAGGCTAGAAAGGAGCTGGAAAATAAAACAACATCAGAATCTTAATGTTGCAGACAAACACCTACATATTCCCACTGAGCAGTTCTGCTGCTTAAATATTCTTTGCTCTTCTGGTTCTGTATCTGCCTGTAGTCTTCGGGCTGATTCCTTGGAGATCAAGGAGTCAAGCCAACCAACACAAATACAGAAGTGTTGACAGCAGAGCAGAAATCTGCCTCTTTGCAATCTGAATCTTGGGTTTGTCTGAGTTTCAGTATTGTGCAAAAGACTGGAGGATGGGGCTCTGAGAACTGGGTTGAGTTTTTCATTTTCCTGAACAGAACATTACACGAGAGCCCAAAATCATAACTTAAACTGGCACACCCCTTTTATAATTCTTATTTACTTATTGCTAGTTGATTAGACTGTTTGTCTTGGTTCGACTCACAAGATTAATTTTATTTATTAACATGTTTCTTTCTGTTTCTTACTAGTTCATTTGGTGATTGGAATATTTTTGCTTTGAACAAAGGTGTAGATGCAATCAGTGGAAATGGATTTTTTAACTGTGTTCATCACATTGACTTTGCCAGAGAGATTGATAGGTCTGAAATTTTGAGGGAAGACAAATCATCATAGTCTTTTTTCAGAAGATTAAAAAAGAATTTTTGCTTTTTACAGATGAATATAGAGAATATTTAATATACTCAAAATAAATTGCATATTGATGGCATCAGCTATTCATGAAGAAGAGTTGCACAGATTAAAATATATTTATAAAAAATAATTTTTTAAATTGAAATATGGTTGTCTTTATATGCTATTATGCAAGTTTCATGTCTAAAATTGAGCATAAATATTCAAGTAAGGTTCTTTAATATGTTAAAATTCTACGTATAGGAAAGTCTTACCTCATACTTGTCAGATGAAATTTGTTTCCTGCAATAGGAAAATAACAGGAGTCTTCTTAATTAAGTAAAGTTTTCTTATTCTAATTCATTTGTTCTCATTTAGTCATCAGTTAAAGAAGAGGTTGTAGAGACAAGTTGCATACCTGTATGCCAAGATGATCAGGTCAAAAAGCTGTGATTAATAAAGTCTTTCTGTTATAAATATATTCCAGACAATTCCATCTATTTTGTTCTCATCAGAATCAAATTATAGCAAATACTTGCTTTACCCAAGATGCTCTGTTCCCCAAGAGCCCTTCAGCATTACTTGTAGCACTGCCTGGAAATACTAATGAATTTAAAAGTACTGAAAGAATTTAGGCTGATTACATTTAGTGCCATTTTTCTTCTGAAGGCATCTCAGGCTCACTTGTCTTTCCTTAAGTAGAGCGTTTCTGGAGGTTTTTCCATTTGCACACTTTGCATGTGATGCCTTCCAGGATAAGGCCTGTGCCATTGACGGTCCACAAATTAGAAATGAAAAACAAACTCTTATGTCAAAACTGAAGATGGAAAAGATGTGAAAATACCTTTAAAGTGATTGCTATAAGTAAGGTACGTAGCAAAAAAATCTCCTGAGGGAAGGTGAGTGACGAACTCATTTCTGTGGAATTTTGGGCAGGGATATACAAAATGCTGTGAATGCTGCCCACCTCTCTCAACTGGAGAGACTGATGCTACAGCAAACCTTCTTGTTGGAGACTTAAAGAAACAAATGTTTCCCAAACTTCATGTAGAATGAAAAAGGTGAATTACTAATGGTGTAAATGGTTGGCTGAAATGGTTTTGGTGTGCAAAGTGGCAGATGTAATGTCATTATGTTGAACACAGCTTGGGAAAGCTGAGGACTGTAAGCATTTTCTGAATAAGTTATTAAGAAGTGCAATAAAAAAATAGAACTTCCAACACCTGCATAAATAGAGCCAGTGCCAGGTTCGGAGTGTGCAGGAGCCAGACTTGCTGTGCAACGAGTACAAGGCATGTGAAAGTTGTTGCCAAACAGTACTGCAGTTGCTTATGGTTTAAAGAGAGGCTGGATGAGTTCATGGACAAGAAAGTCACTCGGGATTATTTAGAAACTAAAGGCAACTGAAGAATTCCTTCAGCTTGAATGCATATGGAGTATTAACAAGAGTAACTATATTTGGGAATACTGTGCTTGATTATCCTGTTCTTGGTCATCTTTCCACGCCTCTGTTAGGAGCAGGATCTCGGGCCAGGTGGGTCTTTGCTTTGAAAGAGTACTGCAGTTCTCATGGTCTTTCCTTCCAGAACACCATCTGCCATATATGAAAGGTCAGTTACAAAAATAAACCAGCAAATGGCAGAAAACACAGTCTATTAGAAAAATCCCATGGTGGTATGTGGGAAGAAGTTGGTAGACCAGTCACGTATCCATCATGTCTGGCTGTTGTCTCTTCCTCTCTGCAGAGCAAGGCTGAGTTTCAATAGGAAGACAAAGAAATGTTGGAAGGAAGATTAGGGCAGGGCCTCTGAGTCTGTGCTCTTATGGAGGGTTGAAAGGAATTACAGAGTCTGTTTCTTATCCCATGCTCTGGCCAGTACGAAAGGCACAGGTGGGAACATCTGGAGCGGGGTGGGAGATCTCAGAGTAGTGTTTGGTTTTACCTAGTGACTTGCATTCTCTGCTCCCGATTACATGTCCCCGAGTTCCTGCGTCCTGCTCTCCGTGCCCTGTGCCAGCGTCAGCGCTTTCTCTGGGGTTGGGGCTGCTCTGCTCCATTCCCAGGCTGGTGTATGGAAAGGGGAGGAACAAGTGCTTCTCCTGAGGGCAGGACCTTTCAGATCTTGTTTTGCCGCTTCTGTACGAAGTGGCAGCCTGTCTTTTTTAGCTGAGATTAGCGGGCACGAGCTTGTCAGCGGGAGCACTCATTTCCTGGAAGCAGGACGTGGAAAAGGCAGTTGCAGGGGGCAGGTTAAAACACAATCCATTAAGAAGTTGTATATAAAAAGCAGTGTGGACTTTAAACTCTCCATGAGCCTCCATATTACTGCCAAACAAGCCTTGCTGAAAAGTATGAAGTATGCATACTGGATCATCCTTTGGGAATAAATGGCACATGGAGCCTCGTTTTTACTTCAGTCATTGCTTCATTATACTGGCCCTCTGTCTTTGGAGGACCTGAATTTGTAGAGACAGAATAAGTATCAAATTCCTTTGCCCTCTTCTTGAAAGAATAGGCTTTTGGATCTTTTTATTTTTCAGTTTCTGAGGCTGTAAATCAGAGAAGTGTTGTATGGAACTGGAAGAATGCAGATCTTTAACTTCTATTTGTCCAGCCACTGGAGTACTGAAACAGTATGATTATGAAAAATCCTATCAAACCCCATCAAAATTTGCAAAGTTTTGCAAATTTATTGGGTCATAGTAAATTAGAATTTTCAAAGAAGCTGCATAGAATCCATGCTTGCTTGTACAGGCCCAGTGCCGCATGACCTGGCCCTTACATTCCAGAAAAGTGTGTCTGAACAAGGAGCATGGGGAGAGGGCAGGGAGGAGGCTGCAGTTTATTTGGGTCCTCACCATACTGAATTAAGGGAACAAACCCTCTGTCCTGGGCCACTGCGACCTGGAGGCAGCACCCAGTGGTCCAGCAGCATTTGGCAAGGATGAAAATGTCATCTGCTTTGTCCCTAGATGTTGTCACAGGGGTCTCTCTTCCTGGTGGAGGAGCAGGCAGTATGGTTGCACTTAGAAGGCCCTGATTCTTCTAATTGTAAGCGATAGTTTTTGAGTGGGTTTTTTCCACACCAATTTTTGGCAGTCTGTTAGGACCATGGAGTTGTTTATACCTCTAGTTAGTGGCAGAAGCAGCAGCGACACTCAGTCTGACACAGGCAATTAAGTATTATATTTTCAGGATCGGAAAGGCAAGGCTGCTTTAGAATGAAAAATCAGAGGAGAATTATGATTACCCATGAAGCCTAGATAACACTTGTAATATTTAAGATATATCTACTTGGACAATGACTTGCATTGCAATGATTTAGAAATTGATTTGTAGAGATGGGTTGTAATACTTTATGCTTTTAATTACAACTAATAGAACTGAAGCCAACGGCAAAAAATAGTGTGATGGAAACCCAGCTAATTAGGGTCTTAAACCCAAACCCAAACCCAGCTCTCTATAGAAGCAATGTTGTTAACAATTTTTCCATTGTTGCAGAGCATAGATTCAGTTTTAGTCCATAATAAAAGATGCTGAAATAGATTTCCTGGAATTGTCTGTGTGAATAATCATCCTCAGTGGCTGTGAAAGTATGGGGGAATATCTGTTTATAAGAGTTGCTCATTCTCTGGCAATGAGCGTTTACTCCTTTTAATTAGAGAGAATTTAAGATTGACTGGCATATTTTCCATATCGTATGTTGGAGTGTAGAAAGCTCTTAACTATTTATGTGTGTACATTGCTTCTGCCTAATTTCTGTCAAATTTCTGAACTTCACTTTGGATAATCCAGAGGTATCCTCAATAAAGTTCCACTGACTGTCACGGGACTTAGCTGATAACTCACATAGCAACTTTTAAATAATGAATCACTGAAGTTAATTGGTTCTTTAAGTGCCCAAGTTGGATTCCACTGTCTTATTTTATGTACGTACATTATGTTAATAACAAGAGAATCTTTCTTAAATAATATTGTAAATACTTCTAAATAGCAGGCTTGTGACCAATGTTGTGGGCATAGCTTCTGGAATACATTCTTCAGTAGAACCCAGTACCCCAGGTGTAGAAGAATGGAGGAGTATCTGCCTTGAAACAAGAAGTTTTCTTTCTCCTTGTTGAAGGAGAAAGGAAAGATACAAATGAAAAAGGACAAAACAAACTAACCAACATATGCAGTGGCATTTCCTAGGAAGGCTGACATGGCTGCTAAAATAAAGATGTTTGCAAATTCTTAGAAATTATATTCCTTTTGGAATATAATTTGGGAGGATATTAGCATACAATTGTTTCTTGGTTAAGCAACCCAAAGAAATGCACCTTCACTGTATCTCCATCTAAATAAAAAAACCCAACAAAACCACTAAAACCCCTATTTTGGCCCACAATATCTTTTCTTTCTGGCAAACTGGGCCTAGCCTGCTCTTCACTTGAGCATCTCTTCCTTAAGCTGACTAGTCAACCAGCAGGTTTTCCATCGACAAGAATGCGGCTGTTGTGATAGTATTAAGAGAAATTGTCCTTGACCTTCTAAGTCTTTTAGAGGTAGTGGTTTAGAAATTCATAGCCTTTAAAGTCATGCTTTTTGAGAGTCAATATATCACCCAGGAATTCACCCAGCTAATGCTTTCTATTGTCTGTAGTTTTACGTGTAAAGCACTGTTTAGTTAATGCTTTGCTATTTCTTCCCAGTTATTTAACCTTTGTATAAAACACTGAGGTTGTTTCACGCTGTTACCAGATACAAGAGGCATCTTTTTGTGTTTGTTAAACAGGCAACGATGATGTGTCTCAAATACTCCAAAGGTTTCCCCCTTTAACGCTGTAAAACAGGAACAACAACAACAAAAATAACTACAGGTGAACTTCTAAAGCTTTTTTTTTTTTCCCAGCAGTCCTGGCACTCAGGTGAGAACAATTGATGTTTGTTCTTCATTCTGCAGATTTCATTAAAGCTGGTGCTTTTTGGTGCAGATGGAGCTGAGGGCTGGGTGAACCTTTTACTGGTACCATTTTTATGCATTATTTGTTCCTCATTATGGCTCTTTGTGGCTCTGAGCGCTGTTGGTGTTTCAGATCCCAATTCATGCTTGGGATTGCCATGTTTTGCTGGGTAAAATTAATAAAATTAAGAAGGAGAAAAGAGGAAGAGTGAGTTTACCAATATTTTGGTTTTTTAGTTTTGAGATGCTGTGATCACCTTTTCCACATCCTGATCGGCAGCATGCAAACCATATCGAGGGAACGATTACCATTAGAGAGTTGTGCTGAGTAAGGACTAAACTTTATAAAGAATGCAAGAGTCAGGCCTGCAAGAGAAAACAAGCCAAACGCTGTGTAAACATGATTTCTGTGTTGTCCATCATGCTGTGGTTAGTCGGTGAGGGTTGACACTGCCATGGAAAGCAGGAGTTAGCGCACGCTGTTCCGTGACTTGCCTGTCAGTGGCTGGAAAGCCGCGCGGAGAGTTCTGCCACATGTCGAAATGCCGAGTTTCCCACTGTTTGTGTAAGCTGTTCCCAGTCTGTCTCATTTTTCTCACATGTGGCATTTGGTGGAGAGTATCCCAACAATTTTA
This sequence comes from Mystacornis crossleyi, assembly GCA_013400655.1. Lineage (NCBI taxonomy): Eukaryota > Metazoa > Chordata > Aves > Passeriformes > Timaliidae > Mystacornis > Mystacornis crossleyi. The sequence goes on along the minus strand of VYZQ01064498.1, from coordinate 24,483 downwards.
TTTCTGAACATATAAAGGGAAAATATCTTTATTCTCCCCATTGTGGAGAAAATGGCCATTTTATGTCCATCCACATGAAGTAAAACTACTTAGGTGGATTTGAACTGAGCCTCCTGAGGACTTGCCTTTTAAGACAGACTGCTTCTCCCATAATGACAATTTGTAAGCTCCTTTTGGTAAAGTTTTACTTCAGAAGAGCTTCTGGGCCCTTGAGTATCCAAGCTCTACTGACATCCACACACCAGATCTGCTGTGGCATTTGGAGGTAGTGTAGAGTGGCTGAAGAGACCATATTCCTTCCTGGAGCTAAACTGTGCATGCCATTTTCTGCAGGGTTTGATCTGCACTGTTAAGTGCTCTGTATTTTCTTTACCTTCCTATTTAAGGACTGTTAGATGGAATTATTTTTCAAATATAACTGCTCAGTCTCTGCTTTCCAGATGATGTATTACGGTATTAAACTTCTGGTTTAAACATTCTGGTTTAAACATTCTGGTTTAAACATCGCTTATAATCTTAAACTGCACACAGTTACAGAGCCCAGCTTCACCCCTGAGGAGTTCCTGTAGAGCAGGTAGCAGGACACTGGCAGGTTAATTTATGTAGTAAAGCCTCCAGTTCCATCGTTAATTCTGGTTTCCACTGTCTTCTCTTTGGCTAGAACCTAGAAGTTGCCATCGGCATTCCATCATGAAAGTATGGGATAAAAATCAAGACAAATGATCATAAGTAAAAAAACTTGGGGCTTTAATCTAAAAGTTAGTTTTCAGTTAGTGGCAGGAGGAGGGTTGTTGTTTGACCTACTACAGTGGAAATGTAATTTCGATATGGGATTTTGTAGCTTTATTTGTTGTTAATTGCATAAACAACTAGAAGAAAGGATGGGGAGAGTAAAGTTAATTTGAGAAGAGGTAACTCTTCTGGGACAAATCTTAAATCTTGCTGAAATAGGGAGGTTAAAATACTACTCACTGAGCACTAAATTTAACTTTCCCAGTATTTCTTTCCTGCAGGCTGATTAAATTGTCTAGTCTCAAGGGAAGCAAGGTTTTTTTCCACATTGTGGTAATGCTTGGTATTCAATATCCAATTTAGGTTGTTTGTTTAATAATTCAATATTTGTGATGAATCTTGGTAAGTGAAATTTTTGCTTATACATCCAAGTTGTTGTTGAAAAATGCCTTAATATCTGATGTTGAGTGTATATATACATTTATAACTTACATACTTGTTTTTCAATAAATACTATGATTCCACAACACATCTCTGTTTGCAGTTTCATAATTATATTGCCAACATTTATAAGACACCACAGGACAAATTTTAAATTATCGATATGGTGTCCAGTAAAATATTCTTAAGAGCTTTGATTTTGATAGAATAAAATTACCATAATGCATAAGAAAAGATAATGGCTATTCTTCAATCAGCTACTTCCTAGTCTCCTGTGACCTTTTAACTCCCAGGCTATCAGATAAGGTTTTCTAGTTAGCAGCTGCATTCCCTCTCAAGAGAAAACCCTGATAAATTAATTTGAATCTGAATTTTTTCTTGACTTACCCAGGAGTGTGTTGAGGTGTCTTTATTGAAGGGTGACCCTGAAAGACAGAAAATAAGGGAAGTTTCAGGCGATATTTTTTGGGGCAATGAAAAAAAAGGTTTTTTTCTCAAACATGGATGTTGGTTGAATGAAACCTGCTTTAGGCACTTATAGCTGCTTGTTTACATATTTGCCTTCTTTCTGATTTAAGTCCCTTTAATCCGGTTACTGGAAACTGCGTGTGCTGAAACTGAAAGGCAAAATGTCATCTCGCAGTGGAAAGCTGGATAGCAAATGGGCACAGGGCAGCTCAGGAGAGCAGCGGCGGGGGCAGAGGGGTGTAGAAAAATAAACTGGTTGGGCAGCATAAACCTAGGGAGGTAGAAGGCAGCTGAGAGAGGAACCAAAGAAAGGAGAAGTACCTGTAGATGATGTGGTTGTGAGAAAATGTCATGTGTACAGCCTTGGAAAGGGAGGAAATGCAGGGATTAGATCAAGGGGGAGGGAAACCGTGAGTGGGTTATCAGAGACATGAGAGCTGAGACAAGATGTAAGAAAATCGTGGAGACCACATCTTTGTCTCCGGTAGAAAATCTTGGACAAATGGTGCTTATTGCCCCTGAGAACAATGCCTCATTTGGCCTCAAGGTTCTTTCGTTTCTCAGAAGTAGCAGTTCCCAAAGGGTTTCTTTCAATTAAATACTACAGGTAGTGGATTTTTTGGCAACTGTCTTTATTTAAATATAACTGCAGTCATGGAAGGGTGAAATAGTCAGAGAAGATAATCCCTCGCAGGAGTCTCAGGACAGAAAGATGTCATGAGCAATGTGAAAGTACAGCTGCTAACTTTGTGTTCATACAAGCTGACTTTAACTTGTGTTTTTGGGTGCAAACCTGGTAGGAGTTGGCCTCTGATGCATTTCCAGTTGTGACAGTATATGCCGAGTGCAGGAATCCTCCCACTGTACCTGCTGCGCATTTCTGCCGGGGCCTCACTGCGGTTCTAACACCGGATTTGTGTGTGTATGTTACTGTGGGTGAAAGCCTGGCATTCCCTACCGTGTTGTTTGACTGTATCGTACCAAAGTGAACATGTTGATCTGCTCCAAAACCACCGGGGCCTCTTAGGCTTCAAGATTTTGAAAATTGCTCCCAGCTGTCTCTTAATCTTCTCCAGAGTACGGATTTCCAGCCCTGAATATGCATGGTGTGAGCACTGTAAAGCCTATAGATCTAAAGCTAACTGCATCCCTTGTACGATCAGTGGAAACAGGGAGTTTGCTCCACAGGATGGGAAGTTCAGTGGCTGCATCCAGCTTGCTTTCTAGAAGACTGATGGCTACCTGGGGAACCAAGGAGAGCAGCACATTATGGTAAATTATTATTTGTGAACACCCTGTGAAATCTAATCTTCCAAACACTGTCATTTACCAATTCCCAATTTGCTTTCTGCCCATTTGGTTTCAGCAGCATTAGTTGCAGTTGGCCGGCTTAGCAAACATTTTTTGTCATTACGTGTATCTGTTATTACATTCTTCCAAATGTAAATCATGGAAAGCAAAATCATTAGGCGGTTGAACAGGAATAAAAGTATCTCAACCCGATGTTCTAGAGATATCTATACAGCCATTTATAAAAAGAATAAAATTAAAGAAAGAAGAAAGGAATATCAGAGGAAAAAATGTGTTCTTGCAAGTTTTTTAAGCTGCTGTATGTTTTAATAGTTTTCTTTTTCACCAAAAGAAATTATCTTTTTTTTCAGTTTGATGAATTTAATAAGTAGATGATACTATGCAGAATTTGTAGTTACAGCTTTTTTAACTGCAGCTGAGTAAATTCTCAAAATATTTCTTGTTTAACAAAATGAAAGAGAATAGTTTTTAAAAAAGATTTCTTTGGGATGGAGAAATTTTTCTTGTAGTTTTCAGACTTTAAGGTATTCCATGAATAAACAATGTCTTGCATCTTTTCTCATGGAGTTTGTTCCTTCTGGTGAGTTTTTTAAACAGTGTGTTAAAGTGGAACATGTCATCCTTTTTCATTGTATTTTTTAAACAAAATTCTTTCACAGTACCATTCATAAATGGTTGTAGTCCGTTATTAAATAGATGATGTTAATAAAAAGAATTCTTAATGCATTTACCAAGCATCTTAATTAATATTGGTAAAACCTTTTTTTATCAATATTACCAGTTACCAGTATTACCAATTTTACCATTTTATCAATTACCTTGGGAAGTAATGCATGATTCAGTTCCAGCTTGCTGGCTCTTTATCAACCCGGCTCAAGGCTGCTGGCTGTCAGGGTCTGATGCCTCCCATGCCTGTACTTCGCCTTTACCTGTTGAATATGATTTTGATGACAAATGAAGTGAAAGTTCCTGTATGGAATAATACTTTTACACCATGGCAACAGTATAAAAACATGACTGCTTTTCCTGCACTCATTTTCTTTTACTGGCTAGAAAAGCGGTTTGTGACTGGGGACTCGGAGAGATTTGGGAAAGCNGCTGAGCTGAGTTGAGTTGCGTTGGGCTGCGCTGCTCCCGTGCTGCTCCCGTGCTGCTCCCGGGCTGCTCCCGGCGAGGGTGCTGGCGACAGAGACCCGTGGAAGTCGGCTGACAGCATGAACAACTGGCTGGAGGGGGAAGGTCAAAGTGTCTGATAACTGGGGCTTCTAGTACTTTCCAACAGTAACTGCAAGAGGTATTAATTTTGTCTGTCAAAACAGACTAAAGACGTACTTAGGAGCTGAAGATTATTCATTTAAATTATGAAAAGGCTGAAGTTACAGTGATGGATGTTTTGGAGGATGCAAAAGGGGACTAAGTTCTATTTAAATATGAATCCACTGTGGAGCTGTCATAACATCCCTTACCGTAAAAAGTGGAATTGCTGAGCTGCAAGATTTGTTTTCTGAAACTATGCTTAGGACTTATCCGGTCTTCTGCTTCAACAGTAACTTCTCAGATTAGGGAATTTAATCTTTTTAAGCCTGGCTGTTTAGTCAGTAGTGACCCTTGTGGCAGTTGTGGTATGAGAGCTTTCCATGCAGCTCTGAGCTTTGGCTGGATCCCACGGGAGCTTCGTAGGTTACATGAAAGGGACTCAAACCTCCAAAAGGACATCCTCTAGAATTATGGATTTTGAAGAACAGGAAATGCAGGTTAAGTGCATTCATTCTTCTCAAGGATCCTTTGGGCCCACCAGTAGGTGAATTTGTCTTTATGAAGGGCTGTGTTGTGCACCGGACATTATATACTTCACATCTCAGCTTCAACGAAATGGCAGTGATAGAGTAGATGTTAATATCCTGTAAACGAATGTGGACTGTTTCAATTCTCGTTCAGCTTCTTTCTCTTCATTTTAAAGTACTATCTTAGATGCCTGAAGCAAATACAATTTTATTCTTTTAAAGATTAATTTTTAACTAGTAATGGTGCCTTTTTAGCAGTTGTCTGATCCTGCCATGTGAGATGCAGTTTGTCTGGAGTCTTCTTCAGTTTGCTACAGGAAAGGGACCCATGCTGAAGGTGGGGGTGTCCCCCACTAACATGTACAGCTGATTTTTCTGCTGTTTCTTGTAGGACATGTTGCAGCTTTTATAAAGATAGTTCTTTTAAAAAGTCTCATAAATGTGTGCTTAAAATGCATAGTGTTAATTTAAAGTACAGCTACATTGGTGTGTCTTCTGGGGGGGAAAAAAGAGACAGAGTTTTTGCAAATCTTATGGTCTTGCCTTTATGTGCTTTCTTGTGGTTGTTTCTTGGCTGGGGTTTTTTGTGTGGTTTCGGGTTGGTTTTTTGTTTGTTTCTTTCTTTGCTTTTTTTGTTTTCTTTTTTCACGTGTGCTTTTGTTTGCTTTTTTTCCCTCCTCTGTGCCTCTCTTCTTCCGCTGTTTTCTAACTCCTGATCTTGCAGAGGAAAACCAAATTTTATTGTGTATGGAGCAGAAAAAAGCGCCATCAACTAGTAAGGAGTTACTGCTGATAGATCCATGCTTCTGGAATATTGAAGTTCTTTCCCCATTTTATTCACTGCAGGTTTGATTAGTGCTTCAAAAGTCAGAACCTTCAGGAATTTCAAAGTACTTCTCTACAGCTTTCCCCACCTTTTAAGAGAAGAAAGTCTAGAAAAAACTTGGGAAAAAGTTTTGTAAAATGCCCTCTTCAATGATTGGGATAAAACAATCGGGAGTGTGTAAGGATATATGCAGACATCTTATCTAAGTCTAGAACTTGTTTTGAACTTTGATTGAGATTTATTGTTCTTTTAGATATGCTTAATCCCATTACAGCTTTTCAAATGTTCAAGGCCAGGCATCTTTGAACAAAAGTGGTGAGTAAGTGACTTGCGTTTAACACAAGTATGAGGCTTCTTCACCCTAGGAGCTGCTATCTCGACCGTGATTAAATAGTCCCTCCAGGAGAGCCCTGCAGACTCAAAGGCTTGGTGTGTGTTTGCTCAGAGAGATACTGCTGCTTTCTGCAGCTCTGTACAAACTAAGGGGCTTTTAAAAGACTTCATGGCTACAGACATCGTGGCACAGAAGGGATCTGTGGAAAGCACGTGTGTTGTCTTGCAGCAAAGTGGCCTTTTCGTAAGAGACACGACATATTTCTCTAAGAACATGCATGGTTTGCCTGTTAGTAAGGTCTATATAGTTCACCTTTCCGTGTCTCTGTGCATATTCCAGGATGCTTATGAATACTTCTGTGGTATTCTCTCTACCCTCTGGCTCCCCCCAGTCTCCATTATTAAAAGATTGTGCACATAATTAGTTGAAAACTTGCCTTGGATTTAACAAGCTTCCTTTTTGGGGAAGGATTGCAATTTTTGTGGTGAGAAAAAATTTCTCTTTTCTGCAGTGCACGTTACAAAATGCAGCGCTGGCTGATTGGTGAATTCAGCAAAATTAAATTAACTTATTCCAATCTTTTTTAGACTTTTAAATGCCTCTATCTCTCCTCACTACCTATCCTTGATTTATGACAGTTCTGCTTGTGCAGGGATTGCAATGTCTTCTAGTAAGAGTCACCAGCCTGCTCCTACCCCTTCCTTGCACAGATCAGATGGCTATGCAGTATTAGTAGAATGTAAACTAGCGGTTTAAATGAGATTATTTGGATTAGTCATCTGGATGGAGAAGATTTAAAGTGGCCTTGATTGAGGTCCTTAGAATTGTGAAGTAGACAGCAAAGCCATTATGGACAAAGAGGAGAAATGAGAAATTGAAAATAGATACAATGTAAGATTGGATTTGTTTTATGTTTTGCGTATTTCAAAATAAATAAAGGCATTATATTGCCTTTCATTGCTCTGATCAGCATGGAGGTTTTCTTGTGGCAAGAGGTAAGAGAAACATACCATGAAATAATTTCTTTTTAAGCAGGGAGTTTCATAACAGTAAGAAATACTTTTGCTGTGGAAATCAAGTGAAGGAAATGTACTTTCTCTCTAAATATATCTGTATTGCACCATGTGTGTCTAAAAGATTTGCTTAAGACACCTTTCATCTCACTATTTTTATATTATAGCAAGAAGATTTTTATATTGGGCCAAAAGACTGAGTAGGAAATACAGATTAAGACTGAGTGGATCTACACAAGTCCTGTGTAATCAAGGTGTTGAAATATTGAAGTAATAAACTCTCCCCCCAACTTCACACCTTGGAAGTAGTCTGTGCTGACTTTTATTCTTGGCTTGTAGCTTGCTATTTCCACCTCCTCAGTCTGATAGCCGTTGTCTAAGGAAGATTGGAATTTGTCTTTATTTTTGGTCCTTTCCTCTCCCTCATGTGCAGTATCAAAGTGTTGTCACGCAGTTCTCTTGTGCTAACACGTGCAGCTTTTCTCCTTTGTTCTGGCGTAAGAATAAGGTGGGGTTTTTTTTTTTTTTTTGGTTGTAATTTTCAGTAATTAAACTGATTAGAATTAAACTGGTGGGGAAACTGCATTTGATTACACAGGCAATATAGAGGAGGTAAAACTCATCTAACTAGGTTCCTTTCCAGCCTTTAGGCTTTTAATAGCTAAGTTAATTTCCTAGAGGAGTATGGGCTGATTGAAGGAAAAACTATAATCATTAATTGCAGTAGATTTAATTTGTTTGAAGTATAAAGAAAAGACTGCCTGAGACTTTGGGGGAAGAAAAGAGGCGTGCTTCAGTGCAGTCCCTTATTCCAGCCAGATCACTGTGGGTTTTGCTGCCTCTAACATGTTCTGGTAACATTTTGGGACTGTTGGTGGATTCTGTAGATAACTGGTAGGCATGATATCAGCATTATGTGAGATAAATTAACAGGATATCTTTTCCTGCAAATAATGACCATAAACTTATGCACGGTATTTAGTCATGTGGGATTTGGACAGCAGTCTCCCTACCTGATGCTTTGGGGACAGCAGATCTTCTCTAGCTCCACTGAGCCATCTCTTTGCTAATGTGCCTATAGAATGTGTGATTGATGTGGCTGCTTTTCAAGAGAAAACAGAATTTTCCATATTCACTAAAGTTTGGGGGGTTTTATTGTCATATAATTTATTTCTCCCTGATGGTTAGAGCATGTGACTGGTGTTCTGGGGCCTCTCTCTATTAATTGCCACTAGAAAAGTAATTTTATATAGAGCTATAAAAGATGATTCATCTTTTTCTTTTCTGAACAGCTATAAAAACATACTTTACCTGCCTCACAGATGTGCTTATGTATGGCATAAGATGCCTGTAATATCCTTTGACATTACTGGTCTCTGTATTCATATAAACAACATTTGTACTTTGCCTAATTTTGTCTTTGTTTTCTTAGTACATTTTTCAGAATTACTCAGCTGCCTCATAAATCATGGTAGCAGTATTAGAGTAGTGAAATGAAGTGTTTGCTCTGCACAGATTAGATTATAGTGTCCTTGTTTGTATTTCCTAGATGTGGAATAGACCACTGGGAGTTACATACTAATCCTGGATTCAAAAGGTCTATGCGAAAGTTTAGAGCTTCTTAAGATCTTTATTTTTTCTGGAGGTAAAGTAGAGAAGGAAAAATAACTCATTAAAATATCATCTCATTGACAGCAAGGCGTTAGAAAGTTGCTCTAGATGGACTGCATATCTTGCAGCATTTTGGAGAAAAATGATACAACTTGGACCAGAGTGGTTTTTGAACCAATGTTCATCCCAGCGGGGCTTATGAGCTACATGTGTTTGTCTCCCTTTTTGCCTTACAGAAACATTGGTAAACCAAAAGCATAGAAGTCCTTATTAACACTTTTGAAATGCTCAGTAACGGCACAAAAAAGGAGCAGCATACTTTGAAGTGATTAATCAGCTTTCGCCAATTTATCTTTGGTTTAGTTATCTGTAGAAATTGTTTGTAGGATTTTTCTTTCTGGTTCTCAGTCCTAAGCTCTGATTCAGGAGTCACGGTCCTTTTTATTGAAAATCTCAGTGAGAATATTTTGTAGACTATACAAAATAGCTTGTGATTGAGTTGCGGCCCAGGCAAAGGGGCAAACGTGTTCACTTATTTGTTTTACGGGCTGATACTGCTCTTGAATCATTGGGCAAACTGACTAGAAGCAATGAAAAAAAACAGTAGCAAAAATAGCAAGTACAAGCAGTTCTTGCGGTTTTGGGTAGCGGTTATGGCTGAAAGGATTTGTGGTGGAAGTGCTTGTGGTGATGGTGGTAAATTAACCACAAGCATCTTTGCCACCAGAGGGTGAATTCTCATCATCTGTCTTGGGTTCACAAAACACAGATGTCCCACATTGCCACCGGACAGTGCCTACCTGTTGTCATTGTCTGTGTAGGGAAATCAGTTTTCCACACATGTTCTGCATCCAAAAGTCTTGTCTCCTCTAGGCTGTGGAAATATGTTGCCTAAGTGGGAATAGCCCTACATGACAAGGTAGCATGGGCCCTGCTCGAGGCAGGCAACATTTCCATATCTGAATTGACCAGTGGAATTAGCAGGAAGCAAGGACGTGGAATTTTAAGGATGACCCACTGGTGCCTATATGATGAAGTTACTGATTAGGTGTTGCAACTTGATGATTATTTTTCTGTCTGCACGGCATTGTCAGCGTTGACAGTGCAACATCCTGCCCTCATGTTATGCTTCACAGGAAGTGAAAGCTCCCTGTCCAGCATACCCTCGGTAAATTTTTCGTCAAAGCCTTAATGCTGCTTCTGCCAGATATGACCTGCTTGAATGCACAACCTTGTAACAACAATGCCTGTTTACTGCAAATTTTTGGATAATAGCTTTAATTTCCTTTATCATTAAAAAGTGCCTGTAATCTTAGTGTTAAAGAGGGATCTTAAGAATATAACAAATTGACTCCTTCCTTTATTTCTCAGGCAGCCACAGGGAGCCCAGGGAGCAGGTACACAGGTGATGGCCAGGGAAATGGGGTGCAGGGCACTGTTTGGTAGGGAAGTAACCACACAGCACAGCTCGATCTGATGGTTGTTGAGATAAATCACGAACCGTGAGCATCTGCAGCTAGGAAAGATTAGAAACCCTCCGCAAGCTGACAGGAACAAAGAATTGTCCCACACAATCTGAAATCTGTCATTGCCAGGGATTTCATCTGGGCTCTTGGCTCTGTCATGCCTTTGAAAATATCTACAGGCCTTCCCATTATTTTGATTATTTGTGATCTTCCTTTTCTTTGAAGTTCCTCAATAGAGTTTTTAAAGTTTTCAGGGGATGTGAAAATGGTAAGCTAACAGTATTTTTTACAGTATTTTTTTCAAATTTAGTTTATGTTTCTCCATTTTAAGTTGTGTCATGGACTGTACGTTCCAGGAGCAGCAAAATGGAAAGGATGATCGATCTGACTAAGATGACTTACTTTTATCATAAAAGGGGCAGTTTCTGATGTTTCTGATAGAGTAAGTTGATGGCTACACTTTATTCTTACTGTCTTTTATGGTCTTCTCCAGGTTTTTTTTAGGCTATAACTTTTTGAAACAGACAGTTAAGATAAAGTATAGATACTATATTTGACAGCAGGATATAGAAATATTTGGGACAATATTCTTAGGGGCAGTGTATGATGTCCAGTCCGTATTTTACTATAATGCATTCTTCCTGGTTAGACTGAAATACTGAGGTTATTAAGTTCCACTTTCCCTTACACAGGAATACACGACTGTTGTTACACAAATATTTAGCCCTATAGGAACAGTTTGGCCTATGTTTGAAAACACCCCTCCCCCCCCGCCCCCCGACTTTAAAATACATAACCAAATTCTCTGTTTCTTCTGTAATGTGGCTCCCACTGACCACAGTGGGAGCTGCTTCTAATTTAGGCCTATATAAAGAAAGGATCATTAGAGAGGTGATGCAACACGATCATGCAGAGCATGGTACACTCACCCAGTTGGACACATTTTAAAGTCGACTTTAGTGCTTTGCAGGCTCTTCAGCTCCTACAAGTCTGCGCTAGTTGCTTGCAGGAGCTTGTAATTCATTGTCAAAATCTTCCTTCCAGGCTGCTCTTGCAAAAACAGTGCAATAACACCTTGCCTTCCTCTAACTTGGAGGCAAAAGTTGCAAGTGAAGTCTTGTCTGTGTAGCTGAAAAAAAACCGAACCAAACCATCAGGGCTGTTTTTTGTTTTGTAGGACATCAGGTGGGGCTTTCTTCTCCTTGTTTTTAAACTGAATTGCTCGTGAGTGTTAATATCCTAAGAAAAAACAGTGGCGTGGACTTGTGCTACTTTGACTTGAAAACACACCCGCTGCGGTCGCCCTGCAGCTGGAGCCATGTCTGCCCTTGCTTGGTTTGCCTGTGACTAAGGCAGGAGGGAATGTGCCTGCACCACAGGGAAACTCTTCCTGCTGGTTGCCCCCTGGAAAAATGGCAGGACAAGGCCCCAGGTAGCTTCTTTTCAGCAGTGGTCTTTGATTTCATAACAAATTAGGAGTTTTTTATTGTTTTGAAGCCTGAATGTTGACTCTTAAATCTTTCAGGACTGAAATACTTTAGTTTTTCTCGCCTTTTAACTGTGTTTTCATTTTCAGAAGGTAACTGTTGCTTTATTACAGCTTTTTTGCAATCTGACATTTTTCTTAGAGAAGTCAAATATTAGGCAGTTATTTTGTAGCAAAATATTGAACTGAAACCTAGTGATTAGCTACACCACAAGTGCTATACCAGAGTTTTAAAAATTAAAATTAGAAGAAAAAGCTTTTAAGATAAAGGTAGACTTTGGGAGGTTCAGAGCTGGCTGTGATTTTTAAAAGACAAAAGCAAAGAAAGCTTGAAGAACTTAATTCTGATTTTTTTTTCCTGTTTTCCAGATAACATATTTCTAGTTCCTTTGGGATACTGGAAAGATGCATGAGTTATATAAATTTCACTAATTATTTTGGAGTAATTACTTCCAAAACTGTTTTTCTAATTGTGCTGGTAGAACTTTGGATCACGTCTTTATTTTGCATAGGCTTTTCAGTATATTGATGATGATTCTACTTAAATGGGTTAATTATATACTGCAGCACTCTGATTCCTTTTAATGTTACATTTACAAACCACACAAATGGCCTAAACTGTGTGATGGAGAATGGGCTCTAGCAGACCTGAATATTTTTGTCCTCATTATGCTTCACTGAAAGAAGTTCCTGTTGCTTTATATTTCAGCTCAGCTAGATTGTTAAATACATTCATGATCTAGAAGGCAGCTTTTAAGTGGCTGAGCAAACCGCAAATTGATGCACAAAATGGATGAAATCTTAATTAATCTCTTTCCCTTTTTCTGGTAGTGTGTGTGACAATTTATCACCCTGTGTTTTAGAATGAAATTATTCCTGATTCGTGCTTTTCTGATGTTTGCCGAAATGAGAGGAAGGTGGAAAATGAGCATGGCTTCTGCAAAGGGGCTCACACAAAACATGGCCATGGATCTTTCTGTGCTGGCCAGCCACTTTTCGCCTTTTCTGACTCCTTCCCTTCAAACTGCAGGTTCTGATTCCATGAGTCTGTCATTTTCTCCCTCCCAAGGATGGCATCAGCCTCATCAAACAGGTTCTTCTAACTGTACTTCATGAGGCACTGGCAGGAAACCTTCTCCTTTTGCATCACTGTCTTTCTTTTGATTTGGTATAGATGGTCCTGTCTAGCCGAAATTAGTATCATTAAGTGGGTATGAAGAGTATGAATTTCATTGGTAGGGAAGTGTGAACTGCTGTTTTTGCAAAAATTTCACCTGGAAGTGTTTTGTGGAATTGTGTTTGGGACCATTCTTAAAAACAAGTTCATCTGGGTTTTGGGCTATTCTTTTGAGTTGCATTTTTTGTTGTGGTTGTCTGACTTCCCCACCAAGAAGCAATTTTGGTGGAGTCCTCAGGCTACTGCAAAGTTTAGGCTTCTTTTAAAGCTGGAGCCTAAACTTGAGTCCATATGGAAGTTTATACAGCAGCATTTAGGACGTACCCTGGGACAAACACCTTTTCTCATGGATTTTTCTCAGGATGTGTTAGTCAACTTCAATTTCTGTTAATTTTCTTTTACCCAGCATTAAAGCAATTAGTGTATTTCACTGTATGATAAAAACCATGTCATTTTGCTCCCTCTGCTTTAAAGTTATGCCTCTGATTAGGCCGAGTTGAAAATGACATCCTAATAGATGTCAGCTTGTTTCTGTCCCATGCTGCTGACTGCTGCCTTGCCTGCATTGGCTTTGGTGCATTTGGTGGGGTTTTTTTTACTCTTCATATCAGATTTCAGAGATGCTTTGCATATGACTGATTAAGCTAATGGATGTAATATATAACTTTTAAAAATAACCTTCTTGCATAAATACACATCATGTATTGAGTTGGTAATGTATTAGAAGAAGAAAAATAACTGAGACCTTATGGCAGTTACTGTTTCCTTATTGAATTCAAAATGTTGTGAAGGCAATTTCCTTGACAGGATCAACTCCAGAGTACTTACTAGTGTACTGATTATTTTTTTGCCCTTAGTCTACCTCTGACGTGCCCTTTACAAGCTTGAAATCAGAGACAATGACTACTTCATTTGCAAAGATAGCAAAAATTAGTTTAAAAAATCTGTTCTCTGTACAGAATTTGTGAGTGGGGAAGAGAATATCACAAGTGAGCCACAAAGCCATTTTATTGGTTCCAAATACAAAACCTGTGCTTCTAATTGCACAAAGCCTTCCGTTAGGTTTTTTTTTAATCTTTAAAATGGGACAAACTTGTACTGTGCAGTTTCAGTATCTGAAAAAAAGGTAAGACGTGGAAAGCTCAATCCCTTCTGTAGTATCCCACATCATCTGTTTTGCTAAAACAAAGATGACGGAAACTTCATGAGCTGAATTGTTCAGTCATGCTTCTAGAGAACTTGGCTTTTTAGAAAGAGAGCTTGAAGTTGCTACTTTCTATTAAGAACAAAATGAGACTGGGTAGATGTTTGCTTCTATTTACAGAAGGGTTTTATGGGCAGAAGAGGAGATTTTTTACTACACAAAGCTGAAGCCTTTTGAGTGTGTATTGAGAGTATGATGTGTTCTTGATTACACATTAAAAGTAAGCAAACCTGGAGAGGAGCAACTTGTTTGTAAAAATCTTCTGTAAATTGTTCCATCCATATTCTGGAGCTGTTTCTGGGGTACGGTTACGTAAGTGTTTTAAGTCAATCTTATTTTGTAGGCCTAGTGGTTTTCTAATTTCCAGTAGCCTTAGCTTTGCATCATTTGCCACTGATATAACTTTGCCAATCTGGCCCAGTCTGCTGTTACAACATTCTTTTACCTCTCCTGATTGCTGTGGCTTTGTATGCAGGGAAGCATTTTAAACAGAGTGGTGACTGGGTTTGATATACTATGCCTGCTGCAAAATGACTTCATGATCTTTAAGCCTAAAGCTTTTTACTTTAATGCACCCAAACACACCTCACGATAAAATTTTTGGATGTACAAGGTAGAGTTGTTACCTCACTCCTCTTTGTTCTCTCTGGTTTCTTGAGAGAAGATGAAAGAAAATGCAGTGACAGGTAAGGCTGTCTCACAAAACACGTAGAAGAAATGTTGCTTCCCATTCCATAAATTACTGTTACTCTGCTCACCAGCTGCCTCTTATGATGTTTTATTGATGAATAAAAATGGTGTCTGAGGCAATTGAATGTCTTGCATCTTACAATACTGCCAGTTATAAAGATGTCTCCTTGAATAAATTTCACAATTAGAAAGTATTGACAAAAATATTCAATCTTTTTTACATCAAAATAAGCTCAAACATCTGCTGCCAAAGTCAGACAATATCAACTAATCTTTTAAAAGTATATTTTTATTATACTGACAGATGCATGGCTGCATGACATAGATGTCAATTTAAGTTACTAGTGCCATTAATACTTGACAAAGACATGCTCCCAGGAGAATTTATGTTCTTAAATTGTTGTCAGATGAGTATATGCCAACAAAAAGTAACCAGAGTTATTCAGCTATGTTGTTAACAAAGCTAAAAGTGTGTTATCTCCAGAGACATTGCAAAAATTGCTATTCACATCTTTCCTATTCTCTAAATCCCTCAGAACTGACAGCAGAAAAAATAATTCTGTGCCTGCAAATACCTGTTTAACCAACCCATACCTGCATCCTTCTTCACTTTCTGTATGTTCTGGCTAGCAGCACAGGAAGATTTTCAGTTTCATTTGAGGTGAACTTCTTCAGCATTCAATTGCTTTCCTCAAAATTTCAAATAACCTTACTGTTTGGCAAGAATGTTGTTGTAAAGAGAACAGTGAGGAAAATATTAATACCACACTAGAGTTTCTGGTCTGCTTATTCAGTCAAAAAAATGTTGGAAGCGATAAAACTTAACTCATTAACAAGGCTGAGATTTAAAACATTCATGTCCAGTTCTTATTTGTCAAATGTGCTGGTATATTCATTATTAAAATTTGTACATTTTAGTAACCTGAGCTTTCATTGTGGGTATTCCATAATGAGCTCTTAAGCTTACTTTAAATTCTTTCCTTTCAGGTATTTTTCCCTTTTCCTTTCCCTTTCCCTTTTCCTTTTCCTTTCTTTTTTTCCCCTTCTCTCCCCACATTAGTTTCTTGAAAAGAATTTTGTTTCTTAAAGCTAGAGTTGAATTCTCGGGGTACAGCAGACCAGTGTTCACTGGGTTTCCTCAGTAGGGCTGTCCTGGTGCTGTTAAAAAGCATACATATCTAGTCCACTGATGTTTTAAGTCATTTGAAATACTGAATTTTCTGGTTGAATCTGGGGTCATAAACATCTCATTAAGGGCTAAATCATTATCCTCAGTGATTAGATACTGTTTTTTCATTGAAGTGATTTTTTTAGAGTGTATTTTTTCTTAGAGATGAGCCAGAACCTTGTAGAAACACTTTTTATTCTAATGGTTCTAATGTCCCTATTAAAAAGAAACCCAGAGCTAAAGGCCTGAAAGCCATCTTATCACTTCTAGATGTATTTCGGTTCACTGTACTGAGACAGACTGTGAAGATGAAATCTGTCTCTCAGAATGCAGCATTCCAGTCTCTTTTTAGAGTAGTGGTGATTCACAGCAGCTCTAGTGCTGCAATTTGTGTCATTGTGAAGCCACTATTCAAAGGACACCACAGGAAGTGGTCCCCAGATATGGTGCCTTTTTTTGTTTGTTTTGTTTTGGTGTTTTTTTTTTTTTTGTTTGATGTTTTGTTGTTGTTGTTGGGTTTTGTTGGGTTTTTTTTGTTGATGCCTATGTTACTGGTGTAGGCAAAAATATTTAAAATTAGATGAACTCTCACCTCTACTGTCTCTTGAGGACCATTGCCAATGATGTTTTGGATGGGGCTCTATCAATGTGTGTTGTAATTCAATCTGGCACGGCAGTCCATAGTCTGCTGGCTGCCTGACCACTGTGTATATATTAAAATAATATTTCAAGTTTGTATTGTGAGTAGATTTTCAGAGTTAATGCCCAGGAATCTATTGTGGACTGCAGTTTCTAAGGAGGCAATTTCAGAGAGGTTGGGCAGGTCAGTTGGAAAGGGTGATATGGGCAGTGAAATGAGGTGCAAGAAGCCTTTACCTCACATTTCTTTGGAGCCCGTGGTGCTCTTGATTGCTTTCTTATATTGTTCTTTGCCTTGGTAACTTGACTTGGAAACAGTCTTCCTGTTTCCTCCCACCCCAAATCTCCTATGACTTGAGAATCTTGTGCAGCTCTGGAAAAGAGAAATAAGTACAAGGGGTTAGTCAAGATGGATTTCCAATCTGCAGTTATAAAACCATAGAAGCATAGAGTGGTTTGGAAGTGACCTTAAAGATCATCCCATTCCAGCTGTCCTGCTGTGGGCAGGGACACCTTCCACTAGATCAGGTTGCTCAGAGCTCCATCCAGCCCAGCCTGGAACACTGCCAGGGATGGGACATCCACAGCTTCTCCAGGCACATGGTGTCAGGTGTTCTACCTAAGGCTGGGCGTGCCCTGAGTGAGAGGAGTTGCAGTGGTGTAACCACTGCGGGGCGGTTCGGACTGTGTCAAGTTTGGAGGTTGAAAGCTTCCTGGGAACTTCTGCTGGTTGCTCATACAGGTACCCATAGTTGAACCTCAATAGCAGGAGCAGCTTCCAAAGTGTTTTCCAAAATTGATGGTTTGGGAGCACTGATGGACAAAATGCAGCTTCAGATAAACACAGAGGGACTGAGAAGAGAGGCCATGCTTGCTGCAGAATAATACGATGTGATTGCAGCCATGGGGCTGTGCTGACCTCTGCTCCATTAGGTGCTAAGTGACAAGTTACTTCTGTAATGGTAAGACTTTCCCAAATATGGAAAGAGATGTGTGTTTTATTGAACCTTTCAGGGAGAGCCTGAAAAATCTGAGAATAAAAGTTCTTGCTTTTTGACACATTATCTTTCTAGACAAGAAACTCAATATAAATCAGTCTTGTTCTTTCCTGGAATCATAGCAAAATGGTTTGATTTCCCTTCTATTATGCAACCAAAATTTTTTTTCAAAAGAGTGCCTGTGAATTATTACTGCATTTTCAATAGATGCAGTGGATGCATTACAGCCAAAAATCCATTTGAACTGTTTTTACTGTTTCTATAGAGAAGTGTGTGGTGCTGACTTGTATTATATGTTATTAAGAAGTTTTTAGAAAGTATTTGAAAGATGAACATTGTCAGGAAAACTTAATGAGAGAAACATAATTCTCTGAGAAGCCATTGAATGAAAGTTTGCATTGGGGATGTTGGCTGGGTATCCGAAGAAAGTTTTTTAGCAGTGGAAACTTTGGTAACAGGTTCTAGCTGTGTGTCTCAAGTCTCTCAAACATAATAACTGAAATCCTAGAATGTGACTCATGTAAGGATTAGAATAGTTTAATTGTAGGTGTATTCTACAGTGCCAAAAAAATAAGCTGGAATAGCAGGCTCATGGCAGTAGATGACACTTTGTTCCTTTTAGTTTCTTCTGATAAGAACTCTGCTGATTTCTATAGCAGATAAGTACCTTTTAGTGCAGGGAAAGTGATGTTAACTGTTACGGGAGGTCTTCAGAAACAGCTGTAAAAATACGTGAGGCTGGTTTTGATTTTTTTTCTTTGTTTAATGTGGATTTCAGGGCAAGAATAGGTAAATATTGCAAGATTGACATTCTTTGCAATGTCTGCACACATTTATTATTACCATCATTATATCTTTGCCAAAGGCAACATATACTGGCAGTATTTGTTCCCTGCTAGCACTTCAGAGAGGATAGCTGGGAGATGTTAATCACATATAGATAATTGTGTCATTGTTTTTTAAAGTTTTCTGTTTTGTGCCTGATGCTCCAACCTTTCTATGTCTCCAAACAAGCACTTCTTTGAAAATGGCTCCAAATCACCTTGTTTCAGAAACAAGATTTTTTGCCCCATTTTTCTTTATATGTTGTTCCAGGATAGTAGAACCAGACTTGGATGAGAAAAATGCCTGAGAACATCCCTCTAGGTTTCGATGATCCCTCAGTGACTGTAGGACAACTAATTCTAGGATGACTGACTTAGTTAAATAGTTTGCTTTGATTTGATATGGTCAGCTATGCTGGATACAAAGTTGCATACTTTTTTCTTTAAAGAACATTGCATTTTGACTAATGTAGAAGTACTTTTTGAGTAACGTAGAGGTACTTTTAAAAATCATGGATCTTGGCTGTGGTACTTCGATAGAAAATCTGACTTTCTGATGAAGGCAGTCTTACTGCCGTGTCAGGGAAAGCTGGCTGCGAATGTTTCAGCTGAAAATGGATATTAAGTCAAAGGTGTTTGTAGAAATTGGACAAAGAAGAAAGCAAAGATAGTTGTCAATTTTATATAAGAGTCTGAAGAAAGTGATGAAAAAAACCAACAGCAGGGAATTTGCTGTTTCCAGACTTCTGTTGAGGAAGCAGAGGAAAATCATGTTAAAAATAACATATAGAAAATACCTAATTTATTCTGTGTGTCTTGCTATATACCCTTGTCCTGGAGCAGGGCATTGTTTGAGGTATCTGTTCTGTACCCATCAGGAAACAGTAAGGGATACCTGTGTCTCTCCTTTATGCTCTTTGTTTTATCTATATGTTGATACAACAAGGATTTGTTTCCCACACATCTAAAGGAGAGGTTTAGAAGCTTAGGCATTCCTTCTGTTTCTGCCTAGGCAGTGAAAGGAAAATACTTGGCATGACTCCAATTGTGCTAGCTTAATTTGAAGGACCATCTTGTATCACCATGCTCTGAAAATTGCTTTCCATAAGTGATTTATCAAGTTCTGGCCTGGGTAGCTGGATGGTTACAGTGCTGAGTCAATTAAGCCTGCTGAGGGAAATCCCAGCTCAATTGCACAAACCCTTTTACATCAATGGGGCCAGGATTTCTCATCGTCATCCCCGAAGGTCCCATGACATAGAAAACAAGGAGAGATAATCAGAAGTTGCATCAAAGTCTATTTAAGTTTCTCTACAATGAAAATTTCAAATTAATTTGGTAAGCACAAAGGTATAGGGTTTGTAGAATTATAAATGCAAGATTGTAATTTCAAACTTTCAATTGTAATAACCTATTCAATGCATTAGCTTTAGTAATTGTATTATTCTTTTATTTATTAGTGTTATGGGGTACAATTAGATTGTATTTTCAAAGATATTACAAAGGCAAAGATTTTGATTGCAATTTACAATAAGTGATTGTTTTTGCATTAAATGTTTTTGGGTAAGGGAAGAGAAGCAAAGTTACTGAAACAATGGAAAACCTCTTGTGAAACATCTTTTGTTTTGGTTCCATGTATATTTAGGAAGCTCAATGCTCACAATTCCCTTTTTGTTTTTCTTGCAGCTAATTCCAGCCTTCTTGGAGGTGGAGGAGGTGAGTCTTTGCTTAATGCTTAATTCATTCTTAAATAAACATGAAATATATGCTGGACCGATGCAGAGGTTAGTTGGTTGTAAAAGAATATGTGATAAGTTCAAAAGTTGGAAATAAAAATTTATTAGTTGGGAAAATTCACCAAAGTCGATAATCTTTCTTATCATCAAGAGGAAAGGTTTGCGACTGCTGCTGAATTCGGCTTCACCTCTGGGTCAGGGTAGGGCCTGACATGTATGTGAGGCTGACTAAAACATCAAGGGACTGAACTGCTTTATGCTGTGTTGTGTTTTTAAGTGTTTCGGCTTTTTAATTTACCCCAGGGGAATCTCAAATGTATGATTAATAAACAATTTTAAAAGAAATGTTGAAGTATTAAAATACAGTAAAAAGTAATTTTAGTAAATGAGTGGGGCTTTATCTTCATACTTTTTAAAAAAATATATTTTTATGGTTCAAACTTGGTTGCTTACCTTATTCTGTTTGCCAGAATAGTCAAGTAGATTTCAATACAAATCTTTGGTGCAGGTCAGAGATGCTACTACCATGAATACTGGTAAGGCAGGGATGCTCAAGTAGGTATCATTGTATTGCTTCCAAATACATGGACGCTGTTTTATTTTAGTAGATTGATGCTATTATACTTTTGGTATTACTGTAGTACTGGCTGTGAAATCTACATGAGTTGTAACAATTCAGGAAAAACGAACCCATAAAGAGCTTGATCTCAGTTTTCAGTGACTTCCCCTGCCACCCAGAGGGAAGTAAAAGAGCTCAGTTCTGGAAATTCACAGCGCAGGAGCGGTACAGGCAGCAACTAATCTTCCTTCCTGGCGGGAGTTAAAAGAACTTGATGATCAGAGCTTACATATGTAAGGGTAAAGGAAAGAGCTCTGTAAAAAGACAGGAGACCTCTGTTGCTTATGAGACTGCAGGATAAGTTATCAAAGCTTTTGTTTTAACTGAACAGGCAGCTCTTATTTTGGACTATGATAAGGTGCTTGACAACTAAATAAAATCTTCTAAATAAAACCATTCACGTTCCTCAGCTGTTTGTCTGGACATTAAAGTACAGGGCAGCATTACCTGTTAATCCTGTTGGATTAATCTGTTTCTTTTTATTTGAGTTAGTTGTTTGCAGTATACCAAATTTTTCTTTGTTTAAAAGATAATCCTGTAGGAGGTAATCCTTTGCTAGCTGTTCCTGTTTCTGCAGAGCTTTTCCTGTACCTCCTCTCCAGCACTTGCTCCCAGATGGTAACATTGAAAAAAAAATATAAATCAATGCAAATGTTCAAATTCCAATCAGGTTCCCAGAGCACTGCTGCTGCTGAAAGGATTTGGCTATTAACTTTCCGTATTATTTATTCAGCTGGACTGTACTTCAGAAGTTGATGTCTGTTCAGTGTGGCCCTTCATAATGTGGCTCTCCATCTGCAGCAGATGGGATGAGCCTGTGCTGTGGGTCAAGTTGGGATTTTCCCTGTATTTTATGTGTTAAAAGTGGCAATTAAAAATATGTTCTCTCCCCTCATGGCAGGCTGAGGTGATGGCAGCCCAAGGGGCTGGTGCGGCTGCCCCTTCTCTTCTTCTTCTCCGCCCTCCCTCTTTTCCTCCCTTCCTCTCTCCCTCCTCCTGCCCTAACAACCTTTGGGGCTTTTTCTGACATTTTAAAAATCAGCATCTTCAGGGCTGTGGGAAAGCTGCTGTGGCAGGTTGAGTTTGGGCACGCAGTGGGTTTCTCCAGGCACGGGCTGCTGCAGCCCCCATGGCCAGAACCCCAATCCCACATCCTTCAATCTCTGGTGGAAGGATAACGATGTACCCTCTCACTTGTGGTACAGGTAAAATACCAAATCTGAGAGGTTTATGGCTTAGAGGGTGACTGCTCATGGCTGAGGGGCTGCGTGTGGGGAGGTGCCATACGCTGCCCATGGGTAGGGCAGCTGATGTCCTCAGAGCACACTCGCTTGGGGTTTCCAAGTTTTCTGAAGAAAAGTCCCGAGAATTTCGTTGAATGAAATTCATTCAGTGAAATGCTCTACATTGTGGGCAGGCACCACAGGGTGCGTGTTTTGGAGAAGGGAAAGGTGTGTGGGGTCTGCAGGCTGGAGCCTGCCCAGGGGTACCTGAGATGGAGGCAGCCCTGGCCAGCCACCCTCCTGCCACAGGCAGATCGAGCCTGGAGCCCTTGGTTTTTGGAAAAATAGCTTGTTACTCGCCACGGGCATTTCTCTGTAGAAGGAATTTTTTCATTCCCAGAAGAATACTTGTGGATTTTAAATTCTGGGTGTATTTTTTATTTTATCCAGGAGGAAGTGACAGTAGCACTCTGTGTGAAATATTGATAGTGAATTATTAAAACTTTATTATATACGTAAACACCAAACCCTTCTTTTGATTGCAGATGCTGAATATTTATGATAATGCATAATACCAGTGTAGTTTCTCCAATAATGGGATTCAGATCTCCTCAGCAGTGCTCGTTAATTTAATCTCTTTGTCACTGCTGGAGGTATGAATACACGTCTTAGTTTTACAGAAAATGAAAACTGGAAATTTCCACTTCCAAGCTCATGCAACAGGTAGTGTGATTTTGAGCTTCTTTTGAGCTGTTCTGCGTTTGAAATCTTTTCATAGCTAAACACAATTTAATTGGAAATAGTTATTTGCGCATCTTGATCTGATGTTTGCAAATTACTTTCTCTGGGTGTTAAAACCGTTTTCTGGAAGAGACCTGCTAAGAAACCCAATGGGCAACATTGTGGGTGAACATCGTGCATTTGCTTGCAATTTCAGGGGCTGGTGGTTTTGGGTGGCTGCTTATCATCCCAGCGTCACCTCAGAGCCACATCAGGGCATCCCTGTACTTCGATTTCCCAGAGCCAGAGTAATGGTTTGTTCTTGCATTCCCCATTTAAATGCCATCTGCTCATTTTCATGACCATTTGGAATGAAGAGATAAAAGCACAAAAGATACCAGAAACAATTTTTCACAGAACTGTTTAATCAGAAAATCAAGAAACTCACAATGGAGTCTTTAGTTAAATATAGATGCTGAAGGTTTCTTTCTGCTTTTCAAATAACTCTGACGTTTCCAGGATTTCATTATGAGTTTGGTGAGTGAACCTTTTTTCTTTTTCATTCTTTACTGTTTTTAATAATTGATTTTTAATTAGGAGGCATATTTCACTTCCAGGTCTAGATTTATCACGCATTCAGCATCTGACTGCTAATAACTTGCATGGAGCATTATGACTTATTTGTGCATTATGTATTATTCGTTCCATTACGTTCAACAGTGTGAAGGTGAAAAGTATTAAGAAAATTACCTGCATTTGGAAGGAGTAAAGAAAAACATTTGGTATTTTGAGAACAAGTAAGCTCTTTTAAAAATGTGTCATGAAATTTTGACTTGAGTGATGCAATGGGCATTGCCATGCCCTATTTTGCGTGGCAATCTTTTTTCTCCACATTCTTTTACATTTGTGTCAAGGAATGAAAGCATGTGATTTTATGTACTTTGTTAAAGCAAAGTGAGCAAGAGCTGAGGTTTTTCCTCCCTTATGGCTTTGGGTAGTCTGTGGGGGTTTTTTGGGTATTGTGCCCCGCTGTTCCCACCTAGTGTTCAGTTATTTTCCTCATGGTTCATTTTTCCTGTACTTGATTTGCTGACTGTAATCATGTTCTTGTTTCATGCTGATTTCTGCATTGGCTTGATTTTTTTGACCTTAAATTGAGGGTATATTTAATTTTGGATTTTTTTCTCCCCCGTAAGATTTTGTTGCCTACGCTAGAACTCGGGAAGGAGACATCATCACCTTTTAGTGTGTCCTATTACGAGCATAGTTTCTTTCAGCTCTATACTTAAAGCTGGTAATTTTGTCTTTACAAATGGAGAGAGGACAGGTTACTCTTAGAAGCATTGTTTGGACCCAGTTTAAGTTGGTTGCCCCAGATCTGTCTGTTTTTCTGTTTCTCACTCTCTCTCTCTTTTTTTTGGCCAGTGAAACTATTTTTATTTCAAGGGCTTTTGCAAGCATGGAAAAAACTTAATTCCCATATAGCCACAAGTATTTTAGCATATCTTAAATGTAGACCAGACCTACCTGTCCACCTCGCCAAGATATGGTTTGTAGGCACAGTTTTAAGTAATTCTTATGGCATGAGGAACTTGTGTTCATGGTCACAGCAGGGAGCTGGGTTTCTCTGCACTTTATTGCATAGACTCCATTTTGAATGTGGGGTTTTCTACTTTTATATCTATGTTATGTTATAATAGTGACAAAAAAAGGTGTTTTCTCCCTAAAGAAATTACCGCAGACTGACTTTTATCCTGGAGCTGTGTCCCTTCAAATGTGTCTACTGCTGTTTGCAAGCCACCCTGTCTATTTGTCAATTAATTGTGAGCTAATGAGCTAAAAAATCCAGTGATTATCCAGTCAGTAGTGCCAGGAAGGAACAGCTGACACAAATATCTTGACATCCCTCCCCTTAGCCAGGGATAAAGTTTTAATTCTCATGGCTATGTCTTAGGTACATTACTTGCCAAGTCCAGCCATCTTCTGGTAGTTAAATCTCTAGCAAAAAAAAAA
>VYZQ01064492.1:11359-26641 GCA_013400655.1 Mystacornis crossleyi | reverse complement strand
ATCATTCACTCATTTATCACACCCTCCTCCCTAATCTGTCGCCCCATCTTCCCCCTCCCCTTTCTCTCTCTGCAAATGTTTTCTCAGGGCACATTCATGTCTCACATCTCCTTTCATACCTTGATCTGCAGGACTAAGCTCTTAACACTTTTTATTTCAGCTAAACGTGCTAAGTTTTGGAGCCAAAGTCCCTCAAATTAGGGAGTTAGGACAGATAATATCCTTTCTACTGACATGCATTTTACTTCCTCATACACAGAAAAGCACACAGTTTTCACTAGAGACATAACACCTCATCATTAAACCACGTACTCATCTCAAGTCAAAGCCTCTTTGTTATAACGACGCATTCTGTACCAGCTTATGCATTAGCACACACCCTGCACATGGGTAGCTGCACAGGACTGATGTGTTTGGTGCATTACTGACTTCAACACAAGGTCAGACACAGTGGAACTTAACCACTTTGTGGTGGCAATGCTTTTAGAGGCAGTTGAACTTGTGTTTCTTGCTTCTAAATACAGGGTAATAAAATCCTAACTGTAAGCCACTGGAGTGCTTAAAATTATCTCAAAGTTTGCTGTGTACAACACAAACACCTCCTATCATTTGAAGAAAAACAGGAATCAAACTCCAACCTTAGTCCTTTTTTGTTCTTTTTATTTTCATGTAAGTATTCAAAAAGCAGGTCAAGTTTAGTAGGTGCAATGATGATTATTTTAGACCACATTTCATAGCCCTTCCTACAGACACCATTACTATCCTTAATGTATAAGGATAGTGTTTTTATTCTATTTCAATACATTATGCAAGACAAAGAAATAGCACCTGGAATGTAACCACAAGTTAGATACTTGTATCTTATGCAGACTATACCCTTCCGTGATAGGATTTTGCAGTTTCATATACTCATACAGTATATTTATATGCCTGGATCAAGAGGCAGAAATGCTTCAAAATAGTATCCTCCTCCTTCTAACCACAACTGGTGAGACACTGAGTCACTTTATCAGCTGCTCACCATGTAAATGAGATGAAGAGATTAAGTAGCTTATTGAACTGAAACCCTACAGACGATATAGTTTACTTGCTCATTAATGAGAATTTAAGCATTTAGTTAATACTTTTCCCCCCTCAGTCAAATAAAAGGCTTTGGTGACAGCCAGTATTAAATAAATATCAAGTCTGTTTCCTTATGAAGAACTTTACATGCCATATCACGTACTGCTCACTTGTAAACTTGGTGTTATGGATCTACATCATTAGGCTGCACATTATAGATTAATAGTAGTGGTAGCTAGAAGCTTTACAGTAAGTAGTTCCTGTGCTTGTTCAGCAGTTTCTTTCTTAATTGTGTGTCTGTACTATTTAATCTGAAGACCACTGCAGGCACCTAAAAAAGCTGTGCATATCTATTACATCATTCATCTGATTTAAACAGCTTCTTGCTTCTTGGGTTCTCAGCAAGCAAATCACACTTCTATAGCATGTAGAGCTGAGCAGCAGCATACAAAATCCAAAGTGAACTACTTGCTCTGCAAAGTTTTACTGATCCTGATAAAAACCCCAACAAGAACTTTAGATTTTCATGACCAAAGCCTAAAGTGCAGGGATCATTTCACTGGAGGTTATACTCCCAGTGCAACTCACCTGAAGTCACAATGTATTTTTAGCAAGGTAGTTTGAATCTAATATTTATTGATTAAATTAAAATGCTAGTTCAAAGACAAAAGCTAAATGCAACAGCTTTGCATAACAATTTTAGTCTAAAAGCTGTATTCAGTTGCCTGTTGGGCTTGGACCACATTTGTAAAATAGTTCCAATAAGATTGTTCCAGTCATTAAAACATCATTATAACAGCAGTTTATACCATTAATTCTTTTCTTAAATGTAGAATTCATTTTACTACATGCCAACTGGAACAAGTATCCCTGACACTCCTATTTAAGCTTTTAATGAGTCACTATCATAGTCACTTCACATATTATTTTGCAGCAATTTCTTCTCTTTTTCCCTATGTGAAAAATAACAAACATTTTGTACTGTCCAGAGGTGATAGAACTAATTGTCACTGGTGCACTAATTAATCCAATCAAAATAATCAGGAGAATTCCTTCCTTGGAGTTGGGAGAAGCTGGGGCACACACCAGATCAACACAACAAACATTTAAAGGATTTCATCAATAACCGTGTAGCAAAACACCATCCTAAGTCTGTGTTTAGGCACAGTAAGATATTTGACTTAATCTGATTCACTGAGACAGATGAGCAAAACATTTTGATCAAATCCTTACTGAAGGAATCAGGTCATCTGAAATTATTCACAGAACAATTAATTATATTCTTCTGTATTTTACTGAATTGAGAAGAGATCCCATTGTGGGTTTTAAAATTTGAGAATTAAAATGTTCTTTAATGTCTAAAAATTATCAGTAACTATGTTTGCCTAAATGAAATGTTTTCTTTTTCATTTCAAGTTGCATCTCACCTCCAAATTGAAAATGCCAGCACTTAGACAGTAGAAATATCTTTTACTCCTTTTCATTTAATTCTTACCTTTGTCTATGATTTGCTTCCTCCTGTTTTGTCAAACTCAATAGACCAGTTTATTCACAGCACCCTGCTGATACACAGTGCTTGCAACCCTGCCTGTANACTAAAAGGGATTACACAGAACTTGAAGCAGGAATATAAATTACCTTGAAAAAACCTTTCCAAAAGACACCACAACATGTAGGGATTTCCCTCTGCCCTACACTCACTTCCACTCTTCCCCTGATGGAGGCACCAACCTCCATCAGTCATCTTCAGAGGGTGTGATCTTACCCCAGCTCATTTCAACAACAAAATTCCCACCCCAGCCATCTTCAGAGGGTGTGATCTTATCCCAGCTCGTTTCAACAAAGAAATTCCCACCTCAGCCTTAAGATATTTGATATTCTGCTTACCCGCTTGCCTTTTTGATTATGCATTACCCATGTTGGCACCTCCCTGACCTTCCCATTGGCATGTCTTAGTTTTCTTGAACTACCAGTGTCGCTGTTTCGCTGTGTCCCGCAGCAAGAGAGAGAGAAGTCCAGCAGGCAGGAATGGTGCAGCAAAAAGGGCTTTTTTTTTTATTTTACAGCTCTTTTATAGACGTTTTTCCTCATAGCCTAATTGGTCAAGAGATCAGCCACCCCGCCTGGGGTGATTGGCTGAAACCCTAAGACACCGTTATAAAAATATTTTTCTACTATATGGAAAACAATTGCAGGTGTTCTTAGTTTACAACAACACTACTGATAGCTTCTGTGAGAGGGAAGAGTTTCACACGGGACGAGAGAGAAGCAGAAAAAGTTCTTGCTACTGCATATCTGCATCCACATACCAGTACATTTTTTTTTTTTGTATTTGGCCCAAGACAGGCATCACAGGCAGCTAGTGCATGAAACAAACTGAGGGAAAGTCTGAAGTTTCAAACAAGAAATTAGATTATTCATTAAGTATTAAATTAGAAATTTCAAGTCTGCTCTGAAGATATGGTATCAAAGTCTCCAGTGAGGATACTTTCTTACTAGCCTCCAAGTAAAGCTTTTATCCTGTATTATCATAGCAAGTGGCTGAAACCAAAGGAATTTAATAAGCACCTCCAAACTGCAGGTCAGATTCCTCACTAAGCCCTTAATTGGAATATAGTAGATCCTTCATGTGAACAGACTCTCTACCAAGGATGTGCATTTTGACGCTTTATCGGAGATGAAACATGTCAAATTGTTTTCATTAAGTTTCATGTGTATTTGTTCTTTAGTATCTGGAAGATTTTTCAGAAAACCACCACCTCATCTCCATCCCAAATCATTCAAACTATGTCTCCACTTTTTTGGGGCAAGCCTAGTACATCTTACACAAGTGAAAGCAAATGCACAACAATGCAATAATGACTTATTTTGGAATTTCGACTGTGAATTTTTACCTATTGTCATCTGCAAATTGCAGCATAATTTGCTTTCTGAAATACAATCTTGAAACCAGCCAAGGTCCAAAAACAGCTTACTGAGGAGGGGTCAGTGATAGATCAGGCAATGTCCAACTTTCTACCCTCAGTGTGTTCCCTTTCAGCAGAAGAAAGAGCTTTTCCGCTTCCTGAAACCCAAGAAAAGGTTCCACGTACATCGTTTCCTGACACAGCCCAGGGAGGAAAAAAATTCTGACACTGCAGAGAGCTTTTCCTTGTCTGAGTTATACCTTAGAGCCTAAACCAAATTTTTAATGAAATGAGATTGTGGAGAAAAAAAAAACCAACCAAACAAACAAAACAAAACAAAAGAAAAAGAAAAAAAAAAGAAAAAAGAAAACACACACAAAAAAACCCACACACACACACATTTCTGTTATCCCACGTGAGAAACAACAGTGTTTAGTAAAACCTGAAAGTCTTGGGGAAGTAAAATATATTTCTGCCAAAACATCTCAACTCTGGCAATCAACCACCCAAACCAAAGTTCTGTTAAAGAAAACAAACAAACCACACCAAAAAAGAAAGCACCACAACAACAAAACCCAAACAAATGAACAAAAAAATTCAAGACAACAGGAAAATATTGCAGTCTCCTCCTTTCAAAAAAGTTCATAGGTAAAACCCAGGCAAATCTATGATCTCAGAAATAGATTCTCCTTCAGGGAAATTTTACAGGAACACAAGGAAGCAAGGTTCTGTGTAGTTTTTATGTACAGCCTACATACACAAAAAAAGAATTTATAACATTCAGTCTTTAGCAAATAATCTCTCATGTGGATAAGCAGGACCATAAAACCTCCCTAGTCATAGAAGTAATCAGTCATAGGTGTTTTCTTCCTCATCATCTTATTTAAAAAAAAAAAAAAAAGGTGTAGATTATAATTATATCCAGTCATACTTGTTCAACTTCTCAAAATACTATTTTCCTGAAAAACAAAGCAGAAGTAGTTTTCTTCATAGATAATAACTGTAGGGCATAGTAGTATACTTGTCTGATACAAGTCCATCAAAGCCCGTGTACTTCTCTACCATATTCCCCATTACAACAGAAATACTGTAAGAAGTCAATCAACTAATACAGAGCTCTAAGAAGAGAGACAGAAGAGCTCAGAGGATGCACTGACTGACCACAGGACTGTTCATGCTGGGGGCTTGCGGCATCACAGTTACAGGGAAAAACACATTATCCCTGCAGGGACAGAAGCAAAGCCATACCTAGCTCCAAGCCAGGGCCTCCAATGCAATCTGCAGCAGCAGTATCCATGTCCACAGTTCCCTCTACGGCCTGTTGCAATCCCACCGCTTTCTTGAGCACCTTGCAAGTAAGAACCAGAAAGGTGCCACCACACCCCCTCTGGTGTAGAAGATAATTTGTACAACAACAGCATACACAGTACACTTTTAAGACTAAGCTTAAAGTATCCTTTAACTGAAATACATCCCTGAGACCATATGGCATCCTCTTTACTAATGTTCCCTCAGTACTTCTCTGAAAAAAGTGCCTATGCTGAGGATTGAAAAGAAAACATTGACAAAGTGTCTTGTCTGTGCAGAATTAATACCTGGGAAAAAAATCAAATTTCACCTCCCGCAGTTTTGCAGTCTAGGTTTGGATAACAGTAAATCTTCTTTTATCAAGCCTGCATAGTCTGAAGGAACAGACATGCTGCTGTCCTCGTTTCCTCCTGCACGACAAACTCAGAGTTGCATGAGGTTGGATTGTTGCTGGCAGTGGCAGAGCCTGCAGTCATCCTCTTCTACCACAGCCTCTTCCTCTCCTCCAGTACCATTGCCAAAGCTGCTTCCAGCATGAGCTGACATTTGGGAATGCCCTTTTTCTACTCTGGCACCTCACAACACTGCCACCTTTCTGTTCTCTTTTAAGTCACATCTATCTCTATCTTACCTTTTCAAGATCATTAGCAGCAAAATTGCCAATATAGTGCATTCTGTCTAGGGGACACTCATTCGTGTTGACTTCATTCCTGCATTATCTGGGCTTCATAAATCTGACAATGTATCATCTCATTTGGAGCACATGCAGACATTCCTTATTCTGGGCTCTGGCTTGTTGAAATACTTCCAATGCCTGAGTTTATTTGCCTGTTTGAGTCTGACAGCATTCCATAGTTGTTATTTGCTCTTTGCTCATGCGGCCAATTCACCTTTCATGTATTGTCATACACTAAATTTTTAATTCTCATTTTTAATGCCACAAGAGGTTATCACTAGGTATCATAAAAATTAGTCTGAAGCTAACAGGGGTACAAACCTGTCCAAATGCACACAGCTTCTGAGCCAAGCCCTTCTTTAAAAACTTAGCAACTCTCTTCTATTTACATCAGGCAGCAGCTCCAAGGCTTTACTTTTCAGACACTGATTAGCTATTCATTAACATGGCAAAGTCTAAGTCATTCAGCACAAAAACATTCTTTTTATCTTATGTGTCAAACTGAGAAGAAATCATTTCCCACATTGTGAAGGCTCTTTGAAAACAGCAGCACTGAATAACCATTAAATCACAGCTAATGGAGGTTTTACAAGGAAACATTTCTGTAGATGAACACAACACTGAAGGATAATGGATCTCCACAGAACCAGCAAATTCTGCAGAGGTAAGAGACGTTTTACCAAGACAAATAAGAGCTGCCAGAACATCATTTTGAAAGAGGAAAACAACAGAAAAACCCCTCATTAATACAGCACAGAGACTAGAGCATTGCAGGGATCCTTGATGTGACACAGAATGAAAAGGAAGGTCAGCTGTGCAGTGCTGCACCATTGCAACACAGTACCATGTCACTGCATCACCGAGGACACTCAGTCCCAGACGCCACATCACCTGACCCAACTGATTGCCAACTTCATGAAATACTGCACACAGCCCCAGACGAGCGTTCTGCAGAACCAGTGGAAAAATAACATCAATATTTTTCTCTAAGTGAAGGAAACCAGCATTTCTTCCCCCCACACTTCAAGTCAGCTTGAGCTCTGATACCATAATGCTCCAAGGAGAGACAACTCTTCGTAGTGAATAGCCAGGAAGAAGAGGAAACTCCCACAATCAAGCTGTTGTTAATGTCTGATGTTAATTTGAGAGAGAGATTTTATAAGGCTATGTTTAACAGCATGAAACAAAAGCCAATGCAAAATGGTTTTAAGGAGTAAGGACAGACTCCAGAAAAGACTGCTTCCCTGTTCATCCTGATACAATTCAGTAAGATGCTAGTTTAGATTGCTGTTTCTCATTTTTACTACTCTGAATTTAAATATGCTAAGCAAAACCCATAATCTAACAATTTTCTATTTAAGTTATTTAGAGAAAAACACAGAATGAAGGGGACACATGAACTGACTTCATGAACCAGTATTCTAGACTCACCAATAACAAATTTTTTCTCTTAAAAAAACCCCAAACATTATTGGTAATCTTATTTTTTCCACTGTGCTCCCTCAAAAAAATTTTTCACCTCTGAGAGTTATAATTCAGCATTTTCTCATAAAAACCAAAGTTAAGATCTCAGGCTATCTCTCCTATGCTTGCTTTTCCTTATTAACTCACCGGTCTTACCAGTCAGTGAATACAAGGCTTAATTTACAAATTTCCTCTGAGAACTCCTACTATCACTTGATGTTTTATTCACTTCCTACAAAGTATACTCTTAAAGTATATTTTTTATTCACAATATTTTAGTACTTTTGCAGCTTTATTACATTTTCTCCCTTGTGTGATGCATCCTTCTTCTCCTCAACACCTCTCTCAACTCCAAAAGAGATCTAAAGCTGAAGGGAAAGAAGCATTTTGCAAAGAGGCTAGAGTGACTGGGGATGTCTTGGAGGAAATTAAATGAGTTTCTGCAGTGATCAAAAATACCACACTAGTTATAGTTGCCCAGTGCAAAGCAATGGGATTTTCCCTACTGAGCATTTGCTTTGCTGCAGCCTTTTTTGCATAGTATCTCAGTGTGAGGAGCTGCACAGGGATCCATCCCTGGCAGCAGAAAGAGGGAGCACATGCTTAGAGAGAGCTACAGACAGCTGGTTTTCAGTGGGCTTCAGCAGTACTGCACATTATGCAATCTGCTTAGATGAATCCAGAAAGTGGAACTTGGCAGAAAGATGCTGAAATTCCCCACAAGAAACAAGATGTTCACTGTAAGACTGAGGAGGTGCCAGAGCTCCTGCTCCGAGGGGGTCCTGGTACGGCTAGCTCTGGACCCCAGGGGAGCAGAAATGGCAAGAGTCAAAAGACAAGACTTTAGGCTCTTTCTCTCCGAGAGTTCGGGTGATGTTTATTGAACCCTTGCCAGCCAGAGGAGAAAAGAGGCCTGGGCGTTTCCCCGGGGTCTCTTTTCAAGCATAAGGGCGGGGACAGGTAAGGGGAGAGAGGCTGCCATTGGTTACCTGGTAAGGAAAGGGGAGGGGGAAGGGCCAGTTCCCGGGGAGGGGGATGTTACAGGAAATACCACGATTTCAGGGATGGCTCGTTCCGGGTTATACAGGATTACTGCTTGATACACTACAACAAGGAGGTATCACTCAAACTTAAAAACCTGTAAGGATTGGCCCCCAGGTGTAAAAACATGAGCTATTTTCTCCATTATAAGATTCTTCCGTCAGTTTGCTTTCCCAAAACTCCCATGAAGATTGGGTCACACTGTGCTAATTGCTGTATAGAAACCTTGGCACAGAAACACAGTCCCTCTTCCAAACAAGTCATACTCCTGACTGCCTCAATATCATAAGGAAATACGAGGAGAGTTGGCAGCAGAAAGATCAACATAGAGTGAACCTGAGTGGTTACCCATGCCACCTGCATGGGGTTGGATGATTCCACAAAATCATTTGGAAAAGTGGTAACACTAAAATAAAGTGATACTTTAATTTTAATGAAAGAAATGGCCTTTGGATATCAGAAATCTTGGTGACCCTGCCATTATCTAGGTTTAAGCCGTTACCTAAGGTTTCGAGTGTTCAAGGATAAAAATTTCATGACTGCTATATTCTAGTGTAGGCAGAAACCCTGGGAAGGGTGTGGGGAGGGATGAAGAACCACACAAAAACCTGAAGTTAAAAAAAAAAAGGCAGGAAAAGTGAGAAAACATCCCATGAAACACTCTTTTTACTTCAGCAGTAGAGGGTGTTGTTTTGCAGATATCTCTCTTCTTTTATGGAGCAGGCAACAGACCCACTCAATAATCTTTTAGACAGTTAAAGACAGGAGCAGTTGTCTTACTTTTTGAAGCAAGGCAAAAATGCAGCTGAGATGGAATGAATCTGCTGTTATGGTAGTCCATGCCTGTTTCCTGAAAGAAAGACATTACAAATGAAAAATGAAAAATCAAAAAGCAAAGGGAGAGAGTTTCTGCTTTAGGCAAGCTGCTTTTTTACATGCAGCCTCCTATCCTGAGGCTAGAAGGTACAATTCCTAGGCTTAAACTCCCTCCAAAAGCTGGACACTGTTTAGCTGCTTTGTGATCACGAGCTCGTAGCAGTGTTAAAAGAAGTCACCTGAAGGTTTTTGAAAGAAATCAAAGTCCACAGGCAAAAAGAAATAACATGGAGAAAGATGAGGAGGTAGGCAGGAGTCAGAGGATAAAGGGCAGTAGGTCTCAAGCAAGTTCTCTGCGGCCGATTAACCCTACACAAATACAACGCTTCCAGCCACATGGGGGGAGAAAATGGGGCAGATTGCAGATGATTTCGAGAAAGAGGAAGAGATTTAAGAAACAGCTTAAATATTTACAGAGGACAATAGAGAGGAACATAAGTAACCCATGTCTTGCCAACCTGATAACAGGTCAGATAGCACTGGTGTCACCTGTGTCAGAGAGCAGGAGGAAGGTTTGGGTGATTGGCCTTATCTCTGTTAAATTTAATCTAACAGAAATATTCAAGGAGAAGTGTCAGTGGCAGAAATGGATGAACTGATGGAGGAAGACACACAAGAAACAGAGAAGTGCAAATAAATCTTCCCTGGAGGTCAGCAGAAGCTGCACCGCATCTATTCCACTGTGCTCACCCTCAAGAATCTTTTCCCAACTACCCTTAGCACCCTATCTGCAGCTCAAAGCCATCGCTTCTTTCCTCTCTTAAAGCTGGTTCCATGCCTCCTACCCACACTCCTGCCTTCTCACACTGGGGTGAGCTGGCCAGCTCTGCCACTGCGCACAGGCACCCACGCTGTTTTATAATACCTGTGAGGCACAGGACTGAATAGAAAACCTGAACTTCAGCCACAGCTTTGCACTAATACCCACATAAATAAAAGTTTTGTTTCAAAACTCCATGAAGAGCTTACAGCTGCTACATGCAAGACTGACACAGTCCTACAAATACCAACAGCAAACCCTCAGCTTCACTCTGGCACTGTACAAATTTGTGCCCTATCCCCAAACTTATATTAAAATAATGTCTCGGCAAGATGTTTCTTTTAAATGATGTCATACCCTGTCTAGTGATATGAAATAACAGTTAATCCACATATTTACGCTGAAACCATTATCCTACAGCAGTGATTTCTGCATTGTAATAGATTCATTAGCACAGCCTCCCGTCAAATAATTTAGTGCAATTTCAAATTTTAACAGAATTGTAATGATATTGGAATAGGCTGTCCGTACACTTGCATTGAAATAGGATTGATATAATAATCACCATTCATCAAGCTATTTATACTAAGTATCTAGAGGCTTATACAAAATTCTGCCACTGAACTCCAGCACCCAGTAGATTTCTAGCACTATTTTTCATTCTGGATACCTTTTTAAACCTATACCTACTCCCTCACCATAATCAAAATGGACATATGGATGACTTATGAAGACAGAAGCTATGCTTCCAGTTCCAGTGCCAAGGAAATATATATTGTAATACTAGCACAGCCACTATGTTTCTCATCTGCTCATCATAATTTCAGCCTTTATGTCATTTAGCACCACTGAGCTTCTTCTTCACCCTGTTCTCATCAAGAAATTGTCAGTATTATTTAGACAAGTTTCATCAAGAAGCTAGAGAAAAAGACTAGGTCTATGGAAATGTTATGACATAGTTAGTTTAGTAACCTGCACTGTGCACTTAGCTAAAAAAACTACATAAGCAAAGAAATTCTAAGCCATAGCAGCTGCAAATGCTGACCACTGTAATACAAATATGCAACCTGCAGCTATTCATAATAATGTTGTACTGAGGCTAAGTGCACTAGTCTCCAAAATGTCACTAGCAGATGGAATTAGTCTTAATGGCTGGAATTTAAGCAAAATGACCAAACAAATCTTTGCTCAGCTTCTGAAAAAGTTGAGCTCATTTGCTTGAGGACTTTGCAGTTATGCAGCTAAAAGTGGGGTGTCCCGACCCCTGGTCCCTGGGGCTCTAATTTGGCTAGCCCAGGACCCCAAAGGGAGCAGGCGGATGAGAACAAAAGGCAAAAGGCTAGAGGGTGCCCTCTCTTCGGGCCTGTCCTTTAAGATGTTTATTGGAACGTTGCCAGAAAGAAAGAGAGAGAAAATGCTTTTGGGGTGTGCCTTTGAATGTCGGGGGCCCAAAGTGGGGGGAAAGGGGGCCACCTCTGCTTACGTGAGGGGACAGGGAATGAGACCACTATAGGGGCAGAATTCTTACAGGAGTACGGTGCCAGTACAGAGATAACAATGTCCCGTGCAGTATAAACTAATAACTTCATGCAGTATAACAGTGGGGCTTGCTGGGTTCCAGACAATCACGAGGCTTAGATGGCTGGAAGACAGTGGGCCTGGTCAAAGCCACAGTTCAGAGGGGCTGGCAAAAATAACCACCTCGAGACATCACTGCAGAGTGGCAGGGATGTTTGTCCATTTCCGAATGGCTTCAGACAATTGCATCGATGAGACTCTTTAAATGCACCATTAGCCCTGAACCAGAGAATATCACTTGTTTAGCATCACACATTCACAAGCACACAGTTAAAGTTCAAAATAGGTAGTTTATGCCAAATACCGGCTGCTAACTCAGTTTTCATTTTGGGGAATGATGTGCAAGTGCACATCATTCATACATTAACGATGCACAACTGTACAACTTGTACCACTGTAATGAGGACACAGAGTCCAAAGAGCAAAGCCAGGTCCCATTTCCCCACAAAGAGGTCCATGGTAACTTCTGCCCACAGCCTGACTTGTTAATCAACCTCTGAAATTTATCCCACAAACAACAAATCAAAAGTACCTGGGGAGATCAATTGCATAAAACCAGCCTTTCCCATAGGGTTCCCAAACTGTCTGGGATTTTTCCGATAGGATTAATTTGCTATCTAGCACCAGCTGCTTTTCTAGAGATACAGCAATCTTATTCTTCTGACAAACTGCATCTGGAAATGCCTTTGCAGACCAGGAACAAGCTCCAGCATCTGCAGAGACCGTGCAAGGCAGCACAGCTGTCAAACACCATGGGAACCACAGAGTATGTCTTCGTTTAAAAGACAAGTGTCTGCCAAGGGATGCGGGAACCTCTCTTGGAATAGGGAATATGACCCCCTTCTCTCCGAATTATTGTAACTTTGAAACTAAGGGGCTTTCAGGCAAAGACATGGGAAAAGGAATAACAGTTCTTTACTAGTATGTATGTGTATAACAAGGCAAACAAACAACAACGACAGCAACAACAAACAGAACCAGACCCCAGTGCCAGCCTCTCTCGGCCGCAGGCACTTTCCCCTTTGGTGCAGTTCCGGTCACAGCCGGAAGGGGCACTGGTGGCTCCTGGCCGGGCACATGGCAATGGCGGACAGGCTGAATGGCAAAAATGGGTTGCAGCAGGAACTTTGGAGCAGCGGCTGGAATGGCAGGGTGAGCTTGTCCAAGGTAGCAAGCAAGAGGTAGCTGAAACTCTGCAGCTGTAGCTGGAACCGTGGGGGTCCGGGCAGGGAGGGGGTGAAGGGCTACAATGTAGTGGAAACCCTAAATAGTGGCAGAAAAGAAAAAAAACAGTGGGGGCAGGGGAGCAGCAGTCCGGCTCCTGAGCAGGGCAGGGAAAGGCTCCTTGTGAGGGGGAAAGGGCTCGGGATCACGGGGTTTCCCCTGAGGCACCCTAGCAGATGGTGAAAATCCTGTTTTTACTGAGGTAGGGTGTTAATAAGGTCCCAGTTCAGTGGCTTCTCTCACAAGCAAAGGCTCACCCACGGCAGAAGAAGCAGGATCAGGCTGGGCTCTGGCAGCAGCAGCAAATTCCCCCCCAAGCAGCAGCTCAGCAATTCTCCCTCGAAGCCAAGAGCACAAGAGAGCTAGGAACTGCACGCAACCCCTTCCCCCAGCCCAAATCTTTTGCCAGAGAAATCCCCAGGTAAAGAGGGAGTAGCCAGCTGCACCAGGCTATGGCAACTTCTTTTGTCTCTCTTAAGTACCTGGTCATTAATGTTCCTTAGCAACAAAATGGGAGAAAATTCCCTAAGAGAAGGAAACAAAAGGAAAAAGAATCTTAAACCCCAACAGAGTACCAAGAAATCCTCCTTTCCCTCTCACAGCTTGCCCCACATTAACAGGGGTGGGTAACAACCTCCAGTATTTAATTTAGCGCAGTCACTAGATGAGCCAAGTATCATCTACCTGCCTGGGAAGAGGGCTTTGATTGCAGGTCTTCTATGGCAGGAATCAGGGAAAACCCTGAATAGCCCCAAACTGGGCCAAGAGACACTTCAGAGACAGAGTCAGAGAACTGGGTATTTGCTTTATTCGGCGCGCCAGGTGTGGGGGATCATTCCTCCAAACACACACACACAGCACTCCATACAGTCCAGTATTATGGGTAAAATCATGAATATTCATAACATTCCTTGGGATGGGAGTGGTTATACAAATTACTTCACAGAAGTCATTAATACGTTAGCCTACGTGCCATGCATGCGTGGTTTGTACTGGTGGTCGCACTGAGGAAGGCTCCTCTTCTTCCTCGGGGATCTTTCTCATGAAGGCTATTAGTCTTCCTCACAATGCACTTTTCACCTTTCCTTCCAGAGCATGCACAGTCCTCTGTGAAATGATTCAGCACCTTCTGTGTTGGTTCCAAGCCATTCTTGCTTCTTTTATCTTGACAAGATTAAGGCGATCCTGCGACGGCGAGGTAAGACGAGCACTCGATCAATGTGATTGATAAAGCAAGCTTCGTTTATTGCAGTGTCAGTGACGCTTTTATACCCTTCACATTTGCACACCCTACCCCCCTTGCGGTGATTTAGCCTTGCTTTCTCCCTTCTTTCCTATCCTGTTGTGAGTTTCGCTAACTGCCAAGGTCAGCACTTCCTTATCTCTTCTTTCTTGTTAACGTAACTTACTGCCAGGGCTATTCTTCCTTGTCAACATAACTTACCATCCGGCTATAATGGTGTTCGGCCTACTTAAGCTAAGCTAGCAAGACGTCTGCTTGTACAGCTCTTCCAGGGACTTCCAACCATTCTTCCACATGATCATGCTTCTTAGGTTTTGTAATTAACATTTGCTGTCTCTTAATAGTAAACTGTGCTTACATGAGTTAACTATTGATCAACCCCTATCAATCCCCCCTCTCTCTTTGGCTATCTGCAATTTTTTACAAATTTTGCATGTTTTGAAAGTAAGTACCTTTATCTTATTTTTAAGTTTGTACTTTCGCCACTGAGCATAAACATTGCTATTTTAAGTACATAAAATTATGCAACAATCACTACTAATACAAACAATAAATAACAATGCAATAATACAAATAACTATTACAAATAATTGTTTAAGCCAGGGTAAGTTGGGTAACTATGCTGTAAGTTTGTCATATACTTCTTTAAACTCTAAAGAAGTGTCATTTAAGGTTTTTATTAAGTGATTCTACTTGCTTCATTAAGTGATTTATCTTTTTTACTTGTCCACTTGCCTGAGGTCTATATATGGTGTATGTAATTGCCAGTGTATACCCAGTAGATGACTCCCTGCGCTACCTGGGCTGCAAAGTGTGATCCCCTATTCAAATTTATTTCCCTGGGTACCCCGAATCGTGGAATAATTTCTTGTACTAAAGCTTTAATAACTTCTCTAACTTTATTTGTTCTACAAGGGAAAGCTTCTGGCCAACCTGAGAGTGTCTGTGAGGACTAAGAGATACCTGTATCCTTCTTTTCTACATAATTCAGAAAAGTCAATTTGCCACACATCCCCTGGTAAAACTCCTTTAGGGATAGTCCCTTTGTTTAGCTTAACAGTGGTATTAGGGTTGTTTTTAAGACAGATTTCACAAGTGGACATTATGTTCTCAATTGTCTCCTTCAATTTCAATGCTATCACTT
>VYZQ01064491.1:109883-120178 GCA_013400655.1 Mystacornis crossleyi | reverse complement strand
GTATACAATAGTGATATTAATCAGAATGCACTTGATATAATGCCAAATTACTTGACAAAGCCTAAACAGATTACATTTCGTACTTTTCTCAAACATACACTATCTTAAAAAATACAATTAAAAAACAAAAAAAAACCCAGAAGTTGTATTTCCTATGAAAAAGAAACTTCACTGACACTTATTCTGTATCTTATATCCAACTCTTTAATAGTTATAACTCATATCTNTGATAGATTAGAACAGTCTTTTTTAACCATCAAACAAAATCTTCTTTTAAATATACTATTTTTTTCCCCTAAACTATTTTGCTCACATTTTTTTCCTGTTTTAAATTTAACTCCTGTACACATAGCGTGCATCCTTACGTGTAGCATATATTTTTATAATTACTGTTCAGGGAAATTTTTTTTTCCACAGTGACTGCAATTAGTCTTGGTTACCGGTTCCCTGATGTTCTACTCCATGATTAATTCTTCTTTATCATAATCTGGCACTTAACAAGGGCAGTAGCCCTTATGTAAGTAAATTACTATCTCAAATTTTTAGAAATTTTAATAATGGCTTAGCACTGGCAGTCTAAACCCTCCCTTGGTATTCTATGCTTTTAATGTAATCGAATGATGTATTTGTTATAAATTGTTAAAAGATCAAATGTTTTGTTGAGTTGCTTGACTAGGATATGCTTGAAAGACCATTACTTTAAGTACAATCACTTTATTATGTGGGAGTAAAGAAGCAGATACGGCCAACAAGGCTAAACATGTGTTTAAGAGCAATTCTCATGGATTACATTAATACACAAAGTAGTGCTGGCTGTCTTGCCTGTCAGCAAGCTACCAAGAAATTAAGGATACTATGTACAAGCTCAAGTCTGATACCAGTGGAAATAAGCCAAACACAGCTGCAATTGGTCACGTCATTGCAAACATCTGACACACTTACCCTTGAAACAAGAGATCCAGCTCATGGGGATACTAGGAGGACTAAATACAGTGAAATAAGTTATTAGCCTTTGGGAATCCCACTGCACCCACAAGTAGTGACTTATTTTTATAGTACTGTTTCTTTTTCTTTTTTTTCCACAAGAAAGACAGATCTTTCAGACATTGCCTGAGAAAGTAAAGGCATTGTGATTTCCTTGACAGTAAGGCTTGAGTCGTAGAAGAGACTGTCAACAAATAAAGGGCCCGTAGGTCCAAATTCAACTTTGAATGTTATTTGTGCAACTGTGTGGAAATTGGCAGGGTTGACTTTATTCTTACTGATTTCAGTGTGGCTGTTAAGGCTTTAAATCAGAGCTGCATTTGCAATTAGCCATTCCTCACACTAGACAGTGAACAAGTATATGTAGACATATACTCATTTTATTCATATTGTTTTGAAAACAATCAAATCAGTAGTGCCTATTTAAAATAGAAAAAAGGGCAGACTGTAACATCTAGATTCTCTGCATCTAAAAATATTTTGTAATACAGACAGTTTCAGGGGAGCATAATGATTTAAACTTCCAACTTGTATTTGTTATATAAAACACAGAATTTGCACTTTCATCACCACTACTCAAGTCCAAAATCTCCATCTGTGTACTCCTTACACTGCAGAATGACAATTAGTTTTATCCTCAAGGCATTAGTCCAAAGCTACTGGTCCTCCTCATTTCAGTATTAAAAAAAGGAGAAAACTCTTGGTCTAGTGACAGTGCCAAAGAGAAGCAAAGGAATGAATTTACAGTTTTCAAACTTTTACATGTTTCTAAACATGACTTATAATTCTTTACTGAGAAAAAGCAGCTGAGCAAGAATTACCTGGTCCTTAGTCAACTTTTACCAATTACTTGGAAAAAGACTGTCTTCACTAAGGCTGTTGTATGAAGAATAATTTATAATAGGAAAATAATACCATGGGAACCATTTTCTTTATTATGAAGAATCGTACAACAGTTGCAATATAAAGAGGAATGTTTAGAAGTGGCGTGAATTTTTTATGTAAAAATATTCTGTTGGAAAGAGGATAAGTCATATTTATCCTTATGTCAATATATGGGGAGCTAAACAAAATGCCTCAGTGGTTTGAGGATATTCAAATTGCATTTTATGCTTCCTACTCTGTTTTCAGTAATTTAAA
The DNA here is from genome assembly GCA_013400655.1 of Mystacornis crossleyi. Taxonomy (NCBI): domain Eukaryota; kingdom Metazoa; phylum Chordata; class Aves; order Passeriformes; family Timaliidae; genus Mystacornis; species Mystacornis crossleyi. Next base: position 118,054 of record VYZQ01064491.1, on the reverse strand, counting down.
TGCCCAGCTCTACATAGGATGCACAAGTCTAGAAAATTGAGAGCAGAGGACAGAAATGCCACATTTTTCCCCTCCAAACACTATCCAACAGATTGTGCAGCACAGACCACTATGAGACTGTTCATAAAACACAAAAGAGGAGGTTGAATGCTAACAATTCAATAAGCCTACAAGTCGCCATCTATTTAGAACACAAAACTAACTTCACAATTACACATACAAAGTCCTCATGGAGGACTTGTCCTCACTTCTCTCAACATTTAATATGACAAGAACCCTCAGCACTTTCCCCATGTTTCCCATACAGTTATCTCTGAATCACTCCACTTTCTAAGGTAGACTTGCAGACTCAACCACTCATTCTCTCCTCTAGGACATTGCTTGTGGCCCTTGGGAAGTGAGGAATCCTACTTTTCTGCAAGTTACTCCGTACCATTCATAATGTTAATTACCTATTGTCAACTCATAAAAACATTGCACAAGCATTCCATCACTGCAGTCCAAACACTTTAATTTTCCTATACTGAACAGAGTTCCAGAAAATCGGCAGCCGTTGGGGTGGCACAGTTCAAAGGGGAAAATTATGCCCTGCTTCTTCAAGGAGATTGTCTCCTCTGAGTGCTATAACACAGTAACTCCTTCACAAAGCTCCATGAACATCTGCCTCTTCTTGGAAAAATTCTGTATCTGAAGCTGACCGTCTCCAGTGTACAAAGGGACATAATCTTCTCTAATATTCCTGTACCAGAATATGCAACCAGTAGAATTTCTCAGCATAACTATTAAGTCTGCAGTGACCAAACTAACTTCTATTTTCTGTATGCCAATAACTACTTCTAAAACAGGATCTGGACAAGGTCTGAGTGTCTCCTGAATAATACAAGCCATTGATCCCAACTGGGAGAAGTTCAGCCTGCAACATTTATCCTTCATGCAGGATAAAGAATGGATAGGGTGGAATGGATAAAGAATTACGCAGAAACAGATGTGCCTCAGCCAAATGGTAGCACCAGGGACTTCTGGGTTTGCAAAAACCTTCTGTAAAAATACATGGAAGAGCTCTTTTGCCTAGAAATTTTGATACTCAAGTACAAGTGTGTGACATGCCCCCAGAAATATGTGCATCAGGTATATGTAGCTGCAATGCCAGAATGGTAGAATGACTGTAGATCAATACAAATGCTTGAGGTGATGTTGCATGACAGGACCAAGAAATTCAGTGTTTGAGAAAAATGTTTCACGTGAAGTAGCAGTCTGGTAAGTAACCAAGGAACTGTCCCCAGATCTCTGAAAGAGAAGAATAAAGGCAATTGTAATTAGAAGATATAAGCTAATGACTAAGCCGTGCGCTAATGGCCCATTAATGAATCCCTTCTGAGCTCCCTCAAAGCTGGTTTCAGGTTCCTGTACTTGGAACCAGCTTGATGTAGTTGGAAGTCTGGGTCCTGACTCCTGCAAAATTGAACTGCTTAAACATCCAGCTTTAATAGAACGGCTTTGAAAACAGCTGGGTCCCCAAGGACATTCCAATAGGTTGTTAATCATGGATGCTTCAGGGCCAGCATTCAGGTCCAAATTAGACACGTCCTTGGTTGCGAAGATGAAAGGCAGAATAGCTGTATGCACACAGTACAAAGACAGCATACTTGTCTAGAAAATGTTATTCTTGTATCTAAATAAAGTCTTGCAACACCAGTCTGAGAAAGGAGAGAATAAATAGCTTCCTAGGCACAGATACCTGATTTACTGAGGATCAAGCCATGCTTCAGTCCTGCACAGTGATAACTCCTTCCCCTCCATTCCACAGACATTAATTCCTTTCAGTCTCTGATAGTGTGAATCTGATCATAATAAAATCCCTACATATAAACTCCCTTTGTACCTGTATTTACCATGCATTTCAAATAGAACAGGAATAAGTTGGCGTGGAAAGAATAATGTAACAAAAGAATGTAACAAAAGATTTGACATGCCATGAATTGGACTCCTTTCTCCCTGACTTTCGGTAAAGTAAAAGAAGAGTGGACTAGGAAAGCATATAAATGAGGAGCCGACAAATCTTATTTACTGACAGTTTTTAACATGCAATTTCATAAACCAAGGCATCTTGACTTCCCTGTGTCAGGAACACCCTATGCCTCTGCCCTTCCCTTTGTAGGTGCCCTCTACATCACTGCAGTACAAAGAAGACAAAGCAATTGTACTTCTCTTACTCTTTAAAGAATGGTGGCTTAAAAAGAACAAATCAAAACCACACCACTGCGCACACACATTCAATATTGAAAAACAAAACAGAAAAGCCTCCGTGACTGGGTAGAAGAAGATACAAAGTTGCTATTTCACAGCTTCAACAAAATGCTAGAAAAGTGTGCAAAAGTAGCTCCACTTCAAGAAAGAAATTCCTGTTAATAGGTTAGAGCCACTCTTTCCCCTAAGGGGATTCTCAAGTGTGAAACACATTTTTCAGAAAATCTAGACACCTTTGGTAACACTTATATGTGAGAAATGTGTGGCACTAAGCCAGAAATAGAAAATACAAATGTTGCTGTCCAGATAACTATGCCAGAAGTAAATCTTCCAACTTTTGCTTGAAATGACATGCAAAACATACTTATGAGAACTACACAGAAGATACTTCACTGCCTGATTAAAGTGATAAAAGATTACTCAGAATGCAACCTGTGAACAAGCTGGTGAGTGACCCCCAAGGTGTGACTCCCTTAGATCATGAAACAGAGTCCCTGGTGAGAAGGTCAGCAGGACCTGTCATTGTTTGCTTGCAGGCCAGAAGGTCAACCATACCCTGGGCCTCATTAAAAAGGGGGTCCCCTGCTGGTCAAGGGAGGGGATTCTGCCCCTCTACTCCACTCTCGTGGGACCCCACCTGGAGTGCTGCATCCAGCCCTGGGGTTCCCAACATAAAGGTGGTGAGATACTGGCATGGATTTCCCAGAGAACTTGTGGATGCACCATCCCTGGAAGTGTTCAAGGACAAGATTGGATGGGGTTTTGAGCAACCTGGTCTAGTGGAAGGTGTCTCTGGCAGGGAAGTTAGAACTAGATGATGTGTAAGGTCCCTTCCAACACAAACTGTTCTATGATTCTATGAATGTCAGCATGAAGGCCAGAACACATGATCAATGTTATCAGTTGTTATAAGGTAGGAAGGAAAAGATGCTGATGTTCAGACACAGGTATGAGCAGCTTGTATTTGGCAGCCACAGCTGTTGGCAATGGACAGAGCACCTAATCTGACGTATTTCCCTGCCAGGAGAGGATTGCGTCCTGTATCTAGAGCTTTGCTTCCATCTAGTTTTAACTTTCTTAATAAGCAAGGCTCTCCCTACTTCTACTGAAAGAAAATGTTTCATAGTCTAAAACTGAGCGCACTGCTTTTTTTTCATTTTTGCAAATTTATCCCATTTTTGATACTTACTGCTTCATTAAGCATAGTGACTATACCTACGTTTTCTACAGTAAGCAATATTCTGTTATTCATGGTTTCTTGGCCATAAGGAGAGAGATATTATTTTAAAATGGGCATGAATTCAGTGATTTAGACTGAGAGGGAATCAACCTGTGAAACAGAAATAACTCGAATTAGCAATACTGACCTCTGCCGAGATGCTCACTGTTCCATACTGCAAAGGCATTTATAACAACTCACATAGACTAGAAGACAGCTCAGGACACGCCCAAGGATGTTGGCTCTGCATGGGGGAACAACATTCAGAAAGACACTGATCCTACTCTAAAGTTTTCAGATGTTAAAAGCAATAAACACTATCCATTCACTGTGAATGGAAATCACCTAGACTAACAAAATGGCTTGCAGCTAGGTTTTACTTCAGAAATTTAAAAGAACATCAAAGAAACAGTGTTTTGAAATTTTGTAGTGTTCCATTAACTAAAGCTGTGGAGAGAACAGGGGCTAATAACTGGCCAGTGTGAGGTTCAAGACATATTCTAACTCCCGTCCTGCACACTTTTATTCATGTCTATTTTAGATTGGTTTTAATACACTGTGAATGTTAATTTTATTAAAAAGCTGATTTGTTTATGTCTATTTAAGTGTAAATATATGAAATGGAAGATTTACTTTCAGCACACCTATTTAATTTATCTGTTGTCATGGGACAGAAGCAACCATGTAAAATGAGAGAGGCCTGGAGAAAGAAACTCATTTCTGGTTTCTTCAAAAATGGCAATTTTTGTTACACATACACTAAAACCAGAATACATATCACAATGCAAACCAAACTTCTGTGTAGGTAGTTTTTGATTTCTATGATTTGCAAAAATAAATTTGTCTGTAATTCATAAAGTTTCTGAACATACTCATTTCATATACTTGAACAGTGCAAAGAAGGATGTTTACAAGACTTGATTAAATTTGCATCAAATTTTTGTATACTTATCTGAAAAGCAATCTTTAACAGACTGATTACAGTAGCTTAAATTCCTTTGCCTTGCTATTTGTGGTAACACTTCAGCACTCACTGGGCATTTGTATCAGCGAGCACATTGATTACCCTGCACTTCGCCTTCCTTTGAGGGCAGATTTGTTTTGAGGCTGCTGAGCCTTTGAATTTTTCCATGATGGTATCACCGTGCAATTTGGCTTGAACATCAAGAGCAAGTAGGAAGAATAAATGGGGAGTTTGCTAAGCAGTACAAGGTACAACAAAGCAGAAAAATCTCTCTTGACTATACACTTGCATTTGGATTCTCTCATCTAACTATGTGCTTCTTAAAAAAGTGCTTTAAAAACTGTAAGTTCTCAGTTTCTTCCAGCAGTCTTCATTTATTCCTGTGCATGTTTCAAGCACCACTCATTTCTGTTTCAAAAACCCAAATGCTCTCCTTGACTCAACCTGTTAATTTTGTAACAAATAACCAATAGCAGTAAGGTTACAAGGTACTTTGCACTTAGATTCCGCTTTCTTCGTAGGGATATCACAACACTGGATGTATGAATTTCAGAGTCCCATGTCTCACAGCAGTTCTTAGTATGGCCTGTGCTCTTTCAGCACACGATAAAGGCAAATGTACTTCTGTGTATAAGATAGATAGAGAGATAGACAGACACACAGATAGATATTGAATGAACTAAATTCATATCATCCCTCATAGGAAAGTGCTAAAGTAACTTTAACAATTTGAAAATATTACTTCAGCGATAATCATTAGTACTATCTTGGTTTGTAAGCAGGACAAATCAGCTCCTTCAGTGATAATTACCTTTCTGAATCTTAACCTGTATCTGTTTTTAAAACGTGTTGTTTTTGAGACAATTGAGAACTGGATATTAGAACTAGTACAGGAATCTAAAACATTAAAATTAACTATTTCACAAACAAAAATGAAAGAGACAGCATAAAATTAGAGAATCTATTTCAATATCTATTTAGAGATGTCGGCCTAAGGACAAATTTAACTTATTACATTTCAATAATTGCATTTGTCCTGTCCTTTTAATTGTACCTGGGAATACAAAACAGGATGTGACTTCACCTGCCTGGATAGCATAGATGGACAGACTATCTAGGTGATAAAATTTTCCAAACATGACTTTCCTTCTCCAACAGTCAGATTTACAGAAGTGCAGCCCAAGTAAACAACTACTTTTTTTTCTTTCCCTTCAGAGTGTTTCTCTTTTCTGAGCAAACCAGGCAGAAAAAAAGAAGACAACACCAGTGGTAACTTTTTAAGGAAGACTTGCTATGTTAGCTGTCACTAATTTACTACCTGTTTATGTTTCTATGCCCTCAAGCAAGCAGATTACAAGGTTTGGGGGTAAAAATAAATTGGATAATACTTCACATTCCAGTACAATAATAGACTCAGTAAATATCAAATCAACTTGCTAATTAATTAACCTCTTCAGTATCTTTGTGATGCACTGTTATTTTTCTGTGGCTTTCTGTTGTTCTTTGTTCTTCGTTCTTCAGAGGAGGAAAATGAGAACCATGGAGTTGAAGTATGCTTCCAGGCACAGTCTCCAATGAAATCCCCATGTCTTACCAGAGTGTCTAAGGTAGAATTCAACTAATTCTAAAAGAGAGGGAGTTTTCAGCAAAGCACTTGGTTGGAAACCTTAACTCCACGAATAATTTTCTCATGTAGACCTTAACTGCTTCAGTCTGCTGGTCAGACTGGCCCATGCCAAACCCTGCTGTCTCAGTGGGGCTTTGCAGAAGTGGTGAAGAAAGGCCCAAGCAACTCTTCTACCTGGAATTTGAAGGTTATCAGTCTCCTGTTTCTTTTAATTAGTTATCATGTGTATATGCACAGGGAGTGTGGGTGGAGAAAAATAGGATTGATTTTGATTCATTATTACTTTGGATTTTTATTTTAATTAATGTCAGGAGCACTTCAGATTTTAGGAAGACATTCTTTCAAGATGCATTTAAAGCAAAATAAACTGAAATTATTTCAGTGGACCTATAATGTGAAAAAAAAACAACCCAAACGTTTTGTGACAACATCGAAATAGTTAAGAAGCAGGAGGAAAACAAGGCTATTTGTAATTTTTACATGTTTCACTACTGACACACACCCAAGGCTGAGTCCTAAAGAAAGCTTGTGTCAAGTTGACCCAGCATGGCTGTAACAGAGATGAAAAAGACACTGAAGCAGATGTGGGGAAAGTAAGTCTTCACTGACAAAAATACTCTGTAATCCCAGTTTAAACCCTGGAGCTGGAGGTCATCTTGTCCATGTTAAAGATGACTGGTCAAAGGCAATGAGGACAGAGTTACTCAGTTCACTGCAAATTTTCTAGGACTATACCCATCATTAACTATTCTGACAAATGAGAGAGATGTGCATTATGACAAGATCGAGGGTGAAACAGAATGGCTACAATTGTGAACATCATAATCATTTATCTTATTGATGGGAAAAGGGAGCTGTGGTACTTTCCAGGGAATAAATGGAGTCAGCAGTGTTCTTTAATATGGGATGAACTGTTGTGTGCAACAAGAAAGGCAAGAGCCCACGGAGAGTAAGGTGCTAAGACAAGTAAAGGGGGGCCAACACCAGGTGATCAAGGAGATGGAAGTCAATGGGACTTCTCTGCAGCCATGCAGAAGTAACCCAAAGAAAGAATTGATACCCAAAGGAAGAAAGCTCAAGGAGCAGCATGCTGACAGCTGCATGGGCAGCACCAAGCTAGAGGCAACAAAAAGGCTAAATGGGAGAAGCCAAACTGCATCCCTGTATCTGCACTCTCAAGTGGCAGTGGATGAAGAGCAAGGACACAAGTACAGCCTTGAGACAGCACTTGTGAAGGGCAGTGGCAGGAAAGTTTAGGTCTGGACAGCCATCACATGAGCATAGCAGGACAGGAGGCTGAGCAGGCTGACAGGGTGCAGAATCCCAGAAGACAATGGGATGCGATGTCTCAAAAAACGATAGCTGGATAGTCATGGAGCCAGCCAAGGACTGTTTGCACTAACAGACAAGGATTGTTGGTGCTAACACTCCCTGAGAAAAAACAAGACGCGGCTGGAGACGGGGACCATGGGGAGGGCGGGCAGCACATTTCCAGGACAAACACCCTTGTTGTAGAGGGCAAGATGTGCGCATGGACCGCGGGAGGAGATCAAGACCACTCAAGTCCCTCGAAGCCCTCTGACCTATTTGCAAAAAAGATCTGAAAGAACAGACTGCGCACGATAATTAATTTGCAGAGAAAGCGAGAAACCTGTCCATGAAAAGGTACCCCCTTCCAAGCCTGGGCAGCACCTCTTTTTTCTTCTTCTTTTTCCTTTTTTTTTTTCTCCTTTTCTTTTCCTCTCTGTCCCCTCTTTAATTTATCTTTTCTCTCTTTCACCCTGCCCCTTTATCCAAAACCCACCGCCATGTGCTTACACAGTAGGTCAGGGACTTAACCGGTTTCCACGCCAAGCGTGCAATATACTAACAAAACTTTCTGATCCCTTGCAGACCTTCTGACTTCTGTCGCTCCTTTCGACCAATTGGGGGTGCTGCCTTTCCCTTGCGGGTGGGGCACCGCACGGGGCCAAACCACACTCGCGGCTCCAACACGGCCGCAGGGCTTTCCCGCCAGCACGGCCGCCGCGGCTTCAACGCCACCTCCCTCACCGCGCCCCAGGGGGCGGAGCCGCCGTTACCGGGGCCCCGCCCCTGAGAGCGGCCGCGGCGCA
>VYZQ01064491.1:35024-101747 GCA_013400655.1 Mystacornis crossleyi | reverse complement strand
CAGTCTAAGGCATGTCTCGCTCTTCCTCTTGAGTCTTCTCTTCTGAGTCTTCCTTTCCTGCTGTGTCTCTGTGTCCATTCACCTGGCTAGCTGCTCCTCTTCATGCCTTTTGTTATGCAAAGAGGTGGCAGTTCACAGCCTCCTGTCTGTCGGAACTCCCACCCAGAGCTCAATCTGCATCTCTAACTGCAGTTTACAAATCAGCTGCCTGCACCAGATGTATTCCTCAACAGTTGGAAGGGACCTTGAAAGGTCACCAAGTTCCAACTCCCCTGCTGTGAACAGGGACACGTTTCATAAGACCAGGTTGCTCAGAGCTCCATCCACCCTGGCCTCGAACACTTCCCAGGGAGGGGGCATACATATCCAGCTTTTCTGAGCAACCTGTTCCAGTGCCTCACCACCCTCACAGTAAAGAATTTCTTCGTAATACCTAATCCAAACCTACTTATTCTATTTCAGTGTGAACACATTCCCCTTTACCCTGTCACTACATGCCCTTGTAAAAAGTCCCTCTCCCATCTTTCCTGTGGGCTCTCATCAGGTAATGGAAGGCTGCAATTAGGTCACTGTGAAGCCGCCTCTTTTCCAGGCTGAACAAGCCCAGTTCTCTCAGCCTTTCCTCATAGGAGAGTTCTTCCATCCCTCTAATCAACTCGTGAGCCTTTTCTGGATTTGCTGCAACAGGGCGATGTCGTTTCTACGTCATGGGTTCCAGAGCTGGATGCAGTCCTCCAGATGGGGTCTGAGCAGAGCACAGGGGCTGTGATGGGTTGACCTTGGCTGGACATATAGATTTATAAATTTTCATTAACTGCTATCCCCTGTCCTTTCACAGATAGGTACTATTTTCCCATTTCAAGAGTGTCCTCCACCCCTCCAGATGTCTAAAACCAGGCTGTGACTTGGGCACAGTTCCATCGGGAGAGGTGCTCAGGACAGGAGAAGAAGCACACTTGATTACTGGGCACCAACACTGGCCCTATGCATTCCACTCTCCTTGTTCCTCACAAAATTCATGCTTCGTCAGTTCACATCATTTTTGCTGCTTTACTTTTGCAACATACAACTTGCACCACAGTTATTTCCCTCCAAAGGAAATAATTATCCAAGGTTAAATCTCCTTGGAGCACACACCAGGTCTTCCCATCCTTCCATATCACCCAATAATACACCGAGGTACTTGAGCAAAGACAGTCCCACGAATGGGTTTGCCTTTTCCTGTCGGGAGAGAAATCTACCCTGATTTTCCCAGCCACTCCCCGTGTATAGCATGGGGACCTTATCTCTTCTGCCTGTGTGTAGCGGTTTTGTTTGGGCAGGACCAGGGAGGTTTGCAGATCCCTTCATGTTAACCAGCCAAGTGGCTTCTGCTCAGTTTGCATCCCAGTGCTTCCATGCCCCATTACCTAACACTTAACATGGTCTTCAGCAGTCCATTATACCTCTCAGTCTTTCCAGAGGCTTATGGGTGTTAAGGGATGTGATACATCCACTCAGTGCCATGTTCTTTTGGCCAAGAGTTAATGAGGTTGTTTTGAAAATGAGTCCCATTGTCTGATTCAGTTCTGGGGTACCCTGTTGCCATAAAATACGTCTCTCAAGGCCGGATATGGTGTCTTGAGCAGTGGCAATGGTTTACAGGGTATGTTGCCAGTCAGCCAGTTGTTGCCTCTACCATGGTTTGTAATGCATGGCTTGGTGTTCATGGAAATTCATGGCAATGGTCCAATACAGTCTATCTGCCAGGCCTCACCGTACTGAAAATCCAGCCACAGCCCTCTATTCCAGGGAAGGTTTGCTTCTGTGGCTTGGTTGATTGCAGCACATGCTTCTCATTCATGAATGATCTCTACAATGGCCTCCATGGTCAGGTCCACCCCTCGATGATGAGCCCATTCATCTGTGATGTTTCTCAACCTAGAAATGAAGCAACACACTCTCAAGATAATATTAGTATGGGAGGTAATATAAAAGCTGGTCTTTATTGGAGGCCTCCGGGGCAGATATGGAAAATGCCCACAAAAGCCCACCCACACGGGGTGAATACAGTTTTAGTAAGTTTAGCAAATTAGCATATTTGACAAGAATTCCCGATTAGAAGCATGGGTGATGAGGTAATTCCCCCTTCTGGTTCAACCCTTTTCTGTAGCCCCGCCTTGGTACTAGCTGTACTTCATTTCTGAAGATGTGTCTTGAAGAGCTCTTTTCAACCTTGGTAGCCAGGGACAACCAAGATAGAATAGGGGTCCTGGAATTTGTTTTGTCTTCCTGCCTAGGAAAATGCTGAAGCTGATACAATAAGAAGCTACAAATATATATGTGGAAGGAAAACAGAGAATATGTAAAATAAAAAAGGCAAAAATCAATAGGCATCATCTGTTGCAACTGATGTTTCATGGCCCCATTAGGTTATAAATAGCTCACTCTTCCACTCCCAGTCCAACTCTACCTGAGTTAATGCAGTTTTGGCAGCCTTATCTACCTGTTCATTGTTTCGATGTTCTTCATTGGCGTGGTTTTTGGGCATGTGAACATCTACCTGATGTACCTTTCCAGTCATGTTTTCGACCTGTGCACTGATGTCCTGTCCCAGTGCAGGTGCAGTCCAGCCAGATGGGTTTATCCCTGTGTTGCCAATTGCTCTTCTTCCATTGCTGCAGCCACCCCCATAGGGCATTAGCCGCCATCCAGGAGTCAGTACAGAGATAGAGTACAGGCGGCTTTTCTCACTCAGCAATCTCTAGGGCTAGCTGGATGGCTTTCGCTTCTGCAGATTGGCTTGACTCGCCTTCTCCTTCAGCAGCCTCAGTGACTTGTCCACCTCTGATGGTTGCCTGCCACACAGCAGGATCCATTAGTAAATAGGGCATAGCCTCTTTCATCTGCTGGCAACTTGTTATGTGGGGGTGCTTCTTGTGCACAAGTCTCCTTCTCTGGCAGTGCTCCAAAAGCTCTGCCTTCTGGCCCGTCCATGATCTCTTCCAGAATTCCCAACTGAGCTCATGTAATCAATGCTACCCTCTTACTCCGTGTAGTGCTGGCTGCATGATCTGTTGAGGGGATGGTTCCTCTGAACATCCAGCCTGTAGCACAGGCAATCATGGTGCTAAGAGGAGACCTGCTTCTGTCCCAGCAACTTCTGAGGCAGCCTCAACCCCTTCATAGGTTGCTGTGCAGAAAACCACGCTGCCAAAGGCCAGTGTCCACAAAGGAGACAGAGGAGTCCTACAGAAATCAACTTTATTGGAATAAAGGGAGAGTCCATTGGGGCATACCCCTGTGGGGTGGGGTCTCTTGTGTGTTTGGAGAACGCAGCCTCCTTTTATCCGGAACTCCTGACCACATGTTGCCCTCCCCCTTTCCCCAGTGCCTGAAGTACTAGGAAAGTATGGCCTTCCCAGTCTGCGTACTACATATATCCCCTCCTACATATACCCCCACAGCCATTCTTCTAGAATCTGACCGGTTCTTTTAGGGTAGCCAGTTGTTTGTAAAGACATACACACACATTTCTCCTATCACTGCTGATACCTCTTTTTCAGCTGGAGTTTAGTGGGTCTCTGATCCTTGATAATCCCAGCACCAAAACCCTAATGGTCGACCTCAGGTTTCTCCTGATGTTCTTTGCCAGAGGCTCCAGGTGAGACCATGCTTCCCAGCTGCAGTGTAGAGTATATTTTGCACCGCTGGTCCTGTCCAAACAGGTCCAAGAGCTACCACAGGAGCTATTTTCTGTTTGGTTTGCTGAAAGGCCGGTTTCTCAAGACCCCACTCAAAATATTTCTTCTTCTGGGTCACTCGATAGAGGGTGGGGGCTCACAAGGGCACAATAACCTGGAATATGCATTCTCCAGAACACCACAAGGCCTAGGAAAGCTTGTGTTTCCCTCTGAGCTGTTGGAGACATAGTTGCTATTTTGTCAGCCGCACCCATGATGGTGTCCATCCTGCTGTTTTACTCTCAAGAGCTGAATCTCGTATGCAGGTCCCTTGACCTTGCTTTTCTTTACGGCAAACCCAGCTTTCAGAAGAATCTGAATTAATCTTTTTCCCTTCTCAGTCGCTTCTTCTGCCTTATTGCCCCACACAGTGAGGCCCCCTGCATGGCATCCTGTTCTTCAGGTGCGTCAACTGCACCACTCAGCTTGGTGGTGTATGCAAATCTGGAGAAGTCTTTTCCAATTATTTTTAAAGCTTCGTTTTAATATTTAATTTGTTAATAAAAAGTTGTTTATGGTAGCAATGTTTAGCTGTACACCCTTTTCCTACCAAAGTCGTCATTAAATTAACATTTTTCTAGATTAACATTTACAGTTAAGTCAGTCTTTGATGACAATCATTGATGGAAGTCAGTTACTTTCTGTGGACATTGCAAAACAAAGTTCAGCCAGTCCAGTGGCATTACCTAACAGCAGTTGCTCAGGGATATGAGAAATTTATGTCCCGTAGAATCTTGTACTAGCAAAGACAACATGCCGTCAAGAAGTCAATCCAGTGGTTCAGAAAAGTACAAGTAGGTGATCTGTTCATTACCTGCAAGTTGAATAGGTTTGAAATGCTTCATTGTGCATAGCATATAAAAGAATTTATATTTAAAAGTTCCTAGAGTGATAAATGGCAAAAAGCTTTAAAAAGTATTAGGTAAAAAGTATGAAACTGGAAATCGGACCATGCTATATGGAGTTATTTGAAATTGCTAACTTATATGTGACATATAACTTGATTACAGATTAGAATACCACTAATTTTTAAGTGACTAAATTAAATTTTAAAGCTTTTAACACATAATAGTAAATAATTCAAAAACTAATATTTTTCTTCTCAAAAAGGTATAGTTAAAATTCTTTTAAGACAACAGATCTCTACTAGCTGCAGTGCTAGACTTTACAGGTTTTCAGCCAATTAAAATGAACTTGCAATTGATTGTGATAAGAATCCAAACACTTTATTGTGTAAGTGTTTAATCCCATGTTTTGTTTATAATAAAAGTTTTGTATTGAGCCACATTTCTGAATAGAGGTTATCGAAATGGGTTAGGTGCTTACTATCAAGTACTGCTTTTATATTGCAGCAGTTTGATCCACTAAATAATATCTCTTCAGGACTGTTTGTTAGTCTTATGGATTTTTACAGCTGTGCTTTTTGTATGTACAAAGCTTGTTATGTAGGGATTTATTGTACTTAGCATTGTGCAAGTTGGTCTTTAAAAAAGAACTCGAAAAACTTTGTATAAACAGTTCTGGACCAATACATGAGTAAAATCTTTGGGTTTTCTTAAAAAAAAAAAAAAGTCTGTTCTTTTTTGTTTTGCTAAACTCGTATGGGTTTTTCTTCCTGTGCTAAAACAGCCAGTTCTGACTTGATGGCATTTTGTGTTCCAAGGTCATGTTATAGAAAGTTATTTTAGCTTTAAGTAAAATCAGGTATACTTGTGTAAGAATGTATGTGAAAACATAATTGGCAAAAATTGCAGAATAGTGTACTTGATTTTGTTTTAAACAGTCCATTTATGAAAGGTGAACAGCTCATTTGGGTGGACAGATCTGATTTAACTTTTAAAAAACCCAAACCCTCAGGGTAGAAAATTGGGACAGGGAGTATCTGTTAAGACAGTGATGAACAAGTTCTTTATGTCAAAACAAATGGAAGTTGCTGAAGCTGTGCACAGAGATGTTCAGTAGAGTGCAGCTCACCTATCCTGTATTTTTTGTGGTCTGTGATAGCAGCAGCATCAGGCTGGTGCAGACACTGGGAGATGCGCTGTAGCAGCGCTCTCCCGGATGGGATTGCCAAGCCAGCAGTGTCTGTGTGTCTCCAAGGCCCATTATGGTGTCTACTGTCTTCCGTTATTGCGGAACAAAATCTGAATTTTAGGAAGATGAAAACATGACACTTCTGTAAGAATACATTCTTACTATATCTCTCATGGTCCTTGAGCAGTTCAAGAACCACGCAGCTGCAAGTCTTTCCACTAATGTCAGTCTGGTCTAGAAGGAAGGCTTCTGTCACAGGGCAGCATCACTGCTCATTGACTGCCTGTCAGATCAGAGCTGTCCCCGTCAAAAGAAAACTGAACCATCCTCTTGAATCATCAAATCTACCACAGGACAGTGAGGGATTCATACACTGTACATGGAGATTTTATGCGGTATTAATTTTCAATACATTTTCTTGTGTCGAGCATCCCATTACTCACTTAGAGCAATTACTGATTCCTCTTGCCTAAGACTGATTTGTATGAATTAAGGCTTTCTAAAGGCTCCAGTTCCCAAAGTCACTTGTGGTCAGACTGGTATTCACAGCTTTCCAGGGCCAGTCTCTTTCAAAGAGAAGAATGGGAGACAACAAGGGAAGGAGCTCTTAAAACAGAAATATCTTTATTAACAATAAAACACAAGACGTGAATAATCCCTTTTACAATAGAATAATTCCAGCCAAAGGAAGTGGAGTGCATTAAAAAGTGTATTGTTCAGACTAAATGTGTTGTCTTCTGAATGCCTCAAATCAAATGCAGCAGGAGGAATGCTTGTGAAAATGTCACCTTGGTTAGCAGTTGTTACATCCTTCTTGGCACGACACGGCATGGAATAGAGTACTCTGGGGCTGGTTGGAGGACTCAGAGCTGCCCGGATCTCTCGCACTCCAGAAGCTACGTCTGAGATTTTTCATTCTCGAGAGGCAAAAGCCCAAGTATTGTTCTTTATACAGTGACCTACACTGGTTTACAGAATATCACAAGCCGTGAGTAATACTTGGATAGTGCAGATGTTTTGCTTTCCTTCTGATGGAAAACAGAGGGCAGAATTATTCATAGACATAAGTGACTCTAAATCTATGGATGACTCACAGTGCTTTTCTCACCAGACTGATAGCTCATAGTTAACACAACCCCGTAGTTAACACACCTTGCTCAAATCCACCATTTTAGCCCCTTGCATAGAGCTTTGCAACTTTATGGCTTCATTGATCTGCACAAAAAGCCCTGTTTCTTCACTTTCTCGTCTCACTTCTCAACCCCATTTATATCACAGAGGTGATATGAAATGAAGGTTTAAATTGCTAACACTGACTTATCTGCAGAAAGCAGGCTGTGGTACATTTAACTTGTACTTTAAAAGTATTATAAATAATTAAAAACTCCAATTGCTTCAGTAAGTGAAGAAAATTTATCTGAATGCTCATTATCTCTGCTCATCATTATGTTTGTTCCCTTGCTCTCTTGTTTGCAAAGCTTCTCATGGACATAACTGTGAATTAATAAGACAACACACACTTTAGCATCAAATAAACCACTATGAAATATGATGTGCTCACTCACTACTGTGAAAGTGCAAGGGGTCAGATTTTACCAAGTTTTTTCTAGCTTTTCTTCGCTGATGAGGTCTGTATTTAAAATTATTAACTGGTTGGTGTATTTCACCCTATGCTATTCATATGCAATATTATTTGAATACTAACACAGAGTATAAAATAGCAGCATCCATGGATAATAAAAACACTATGACTGGAGATCTAAAATGTGTTCACAATTAGCTGCAAATGTTCACATTAACTGTGATGGAAGAGTAGCTGACTGGAGGACGTAGTGGTTATGTCTACCTTGCGTAAGAGACATGGCCTGAAAATTAGATTTTTTACCTGTACAGGCACCAAATTTGCAAGCATGGCCCAGGTGCAAGTGGAGGTGTCCTCTTGCTAGGATTCTCATGTGCCTCACGTCCCTGGCAGGGAAGTGTGGCATCAATATGGCAACGTACTGTAAGGCACGCCTGGGCAAGGTGTCTCGAAAGCCCTGGGGTGAACACGTAGCAGGATTCTGGCTGTTCTGGAGCTTCCTATGGGTAGATGATGGGTACAAACCAAAGGCTGTACTCTGTGCTGGTCCCCAACATGCAGTGTGTCTGCACTAGAGAGACAAAGCAATTTCTCTCAGCTGAACAAAGATTAAGTGCTGACTCAGGCTTCCTGTATCTTGCAGAAAAATACTCCTGGAGCTGCCATGAGGAACAAGCCCTGTTTCAGTGGCCGCAATGAAGCTTCCAGGTTGGGAAGTTGTTTTTTTTTCAGAGATCTAAAGTCTCACAGAATCTCTCTGCCTGCTGCAAGATGGGACCAACTCTCTCAAGCTCTTTTTTCATGGTAACTTGACCTCTTAGTTGCTCTTCGGGAAGCACACTTGTCCATCCTTATGTACTGTAGAAAGTGTGATTTCATAGTCAG
Organism: Mystacornis crossleyi; assembly: GCA_013400655.1. Taxonomy (NCBI): domain Eukaryota; kingdom Metazoa; phylum Chordata; class Aves; order Passeriformes; family Timaliidae; genus Mystacornis; species Mystacornis crossleyi. The sequence continues at coordinate 93,524 of VYZQ01064491.1, read as the reverse complement.
GAGTCCTCAGGAAGGTTCCTTCCAATTCTGTTTTCCTTTGGGCACTGCAATGTCCCACCTTATCTTGAAAGGAGCTGTTTTATCTTAATTCCCAGGTAGATGCTCTCTCTATGTGTAGTCCATGTCTTTCAGTTGTGCAGTTTCTGTTCAGACTGCATCTTTCCTTGAGGAGCACACACTGGATGTGCTTACAGTGTCCTTGAACAGTTGCCATAAAGCTGAGCTCCTCATTAGTCTTGCAGCAAGGCAGAGGGTAATCTTCCAAGTATCTTTCCCAGAACCAACCAGAGCTTACTCTGTGGATCACGTGGGACACCATTTGCCCCAATATATCGAATGGCCTAATCAGGAAGCTGGCACACTCTCCCAGGCTGGGTGTATAGGAAGAACCCGAGCAAGGATTGTGGTGCTTCCAGCTGCTCCTAAAAGAGGTCTTAATGATTAGTCCAGATGTGAATGTAAAAAGCTGGAGTGAACAGAGTGGCTGCCTGAGCATGTGCTGCCTTGATACCTCCAGCGATGACCACTGAGGTTATCTGGTTGTATGCTCCCTCCTCCTCAGTCTCTTCATCATCTCAGTCCACTTCTGGCTACTGGAACACCCACCAACTGTAAATCCTCTATAAAAATTTTCTCACCCCCTTCCTTGGGGTCTCCACTCACTCAGAAGGGCTTGGGTTCAGATGTTCAAGTAACAGCCTGTTCTCCAGGTTTCTCCAGAGTAAGGAGCACCTGGGACATCATCATCATCAAATAGTTTGGGTTGGAAGTGACCTTTAAAGATCATTAAGTCCCAACCCCCTGCTGTGGGCAGTGACACCACCCTCTAAACCAGGTTACTCAAAGCCTCATCCAACCTGGCTTTGAACACTTCCAGGGATGGGGCATCCACAACTTCTCTGGGACAGCTTTTCCTGTGCCAGTGTCTACCCACTGCCACAGTAAAGAATTTCTGCCTAATATCTTAGCTAAAACTACCCTCTTTCAGTTAAAGCCATTACTCCCTTGTCCTATAACTACATGGCCTTCTGGTGATACTAATCTACATTTTGGGCAACACTTAACCAACTTTGAAAAATGGTATTTAATTACTCTACCTTATGACTCATTAATCTTTTTTTTTGTTGTGTTTGATTTTGGTTGTACTAAGTTAGGTTATGGGGAGCCAGGGGAAGAGGTGAATAGTACAGAGGATATAATGTTTCTTTCCTTTGCTGAGCACCATGTAGTGCTAAAGTATTCCTAAAAGTTACAGTTGCACCAGAGCGGTCTTCATCCAAGAAAATTTGTCTTATTCTTGAGACCTCTTCAAAGATCCTAAATTGGATCAGGCTTCTTTATAAATTGTTTCCGTCCTGTCAAGAAGCAAACAGTCTCTGCCTGAGCTGCCTCTGTAAATCCAGCTGTTTGTGCAGCTCCTTAGTCAGTGGTGAGATTGATTTGTAGAGCTGATAGACCAAGGTGAGTGTTGTAAGCCAGGAAGAACAAGGGCAGATTAGATAAGGTTACAGTCACTAATGCCTTGTTTTCTGCATTTTAAGAGGGGTGTGGTGAAGATGATGTTTACAGCAAGAGATGTTTGGAGTGTTCATTTTATGCTGAGGGAACATTAATATGAAAGAGCTAAGGAGAAACATGTTTCATTCTGAAACTGCTGCTAACAGAGAGCTCCTTCCTGTGGCAACCAGTTATCACTGAATCTCCACAGAGATCCAGAGGATAATGAATATAGGAAGGGATCTCATAATGGAATCAAGTCTGACACCGTGCTCAAGACAGGGACTGCTTGGAGAAGGCTGCTCAGGGCGGTGAAAGTCTTGACACAGTACCTGCTGGAGACATTAAAGGATTTCCTCAACTCCAGCTGATGCTACTTTGGGCCACAGTTCCCCTTTATGATTCTGATATATTATCCTTCAGACTGAGCTTGGCAAAGCATTCTGATGAGGGGCAAAGATGGTGGTGGTGTAGCTGCTAATGGGGAGGGAAAGCACATGCTGCACCTTGGATGCTACAGCCAGTGCTGTGCCGTACCTGGACAGCTTTTCCAGGGCAAGGGGATAGGACTGAGCCACCCAAGCAGCAGTGCCATAGAATGGCTCCAGGTAGTCAGGGTGCGAGATTTGCTTCTGTTTCCTCTGGATGCAAACAGTACATGAATCTGGTGCTGCTGAAGAACTGGCAGCAACTAAGTCATCTTCTGTTGGCTGTTTAATAGGAAAACAAATTATCTACGTACCATGCTGAATGTGCTTTATGCCTCTGCCTCATTAGACTCCCGCCGCTCCCTGCTGATGCATGGTACTCCTCCACAGAAACTTTTAAGAGGCTATGAACTGTTGATGACCCCCCAAAAAAATTTTAAAAATCTGTCTTCAACTAAGTAGTCTCCCTGTAAGTGGTTCTAAATCTCTCAGGAAGACTGTCTCCAAAGCTTGAGTATTAATGAGTAGTACATTTAAAGACCTTAAATTGACTACTGGTTTAAAGGTTCATAAAGATCTTTCAGCAGAAATTATCTCCTTCCAAAGTGGGAAGACATTAGAAATACAAAGTTATATTGCTGTAAATTGTAAGAAACCTGAATTTTTACCCAATTTCAATTCACATATACTAGAGAAGACTGTAAAAGAAACTTTGTTCAAAAAGAAAGGGAAATAAATGGTTTATAGCCTTACTTTTTATCTCTGTATCTGGGCAGGGGTCATCTTATTTACTTGTTTGCCTCATCCACTGTTACCACTTCTCACATGTACTGTGGGCTTTGGGGGGTGCTGTCAGCTTCTGTGTGTTTGCACAGCATCTTATACAGTGGGCTAAGCTCCCAGGAACCACCAAAATAGGAAACAGCTGACACAGTGGTATCAGCCTTCCCAAAGGCTAAAAACTGAGATGGCTGTTGCTGGAATTGCCCAGAATTGAGTGCTTTGATCCAATTTTCAGCAAATCGTTAAATTTGCTGAAATTCATCTCATCCTAATACAGGTGTTTTAAATGTGTCAGAAGAATCATGCTCTGGAAATGCCTCTTTTCTTACTAGTAAGACAGTATTAAGGTGACTACCTCAAATGTGATAAATGTATGGACTGCATGGAAGCCAATTCCTATTTGTAAAATGATTACTGTAAAGGTAGACATAAAGGAAAGGAAAAACTGCTCTGAATTTACCACTTTCCATTTAAACAAAACAAACACACACTGAGCAAGCATTGTTACTAGGCTAGGAAAGTCATCACATCTTCATTAGGGTTCCCCTCCTCTATTTTCAGATACATCCAGTGTAGCAATCTGTATTTGAGCCAGTGACCCCGAGTTCCCCGTATACTCAGAGTGAAGACACAGGCATGCTCAGAGAGCAGTGTATTTCACCTACGTGAAATACCTTGTGATGACACAAATATGCCCCAGAAGAAGCTGCTTCTCTTCACTGGCCACCCAATTTTCCTCTGCAGCATCGACAGAAAACCGAGTTCTGGAGCTGCCCAAGAGCAGATGCACCTCAGAACATCTCCTTTTGCACTCTGTGAGGAAGATGACAATGCTGGAAATGTCTAAAAGGAGCTCCTAGGCTTCCCTCTATTTTAGAAGGGAAGGAGGTTTCAGCCTAAAAGGCAAGGAAGAATCTAGGATACTGGACAGGAGAGGTGATTTCCTCTGTCCTTAGCTGCTAAAAAGAGAAAGGAATGAGCAAAATCAAAAGGTGCTCATCCTGGAGCAAAAGTACAACTGGAGAAGAGGGGCAATAAACATGCTAAAAAATATGTTACCGGTACCTGATCACTGATAACAAAGGGAGCTGAGGAAAATGCATTTTTCCCAACTGATGTCTCTAAAGCCAGCTAAATAGTAAATGGCACACCTGGAATTTCTGTATATTATTATCATTATTGGATTTCATTGCTGCAACAGACTGTAAAGTTTTTCCTATCTCACAGTGACACTGCTGATGTCAAATGGTGACAGAATAGGGTTTGTCACACAAATTTCCTATACAACTTGCTATTACGGCTCAAACTTAACAATAATTTATCCTTCTGTGCCCTGCTAATTCTGGAGGCAGTTGAAGATGCATTCAAATGAAGTAACACTGTTAGTTTACTCACTGTCTTTCCAGTGAATGTTATGTCCTTTTGCATATATGGTACAGCTGAAGATTTCAGATGTCCTCTTCTAATTATGCAGCAAAATGTGTAGCACCAGATATTGTGTGAGAAGAAGAGAAATATTCTGAAAAACTTATTTTTTGCTCATGATACTTCTGCTGCGTTCAGTGGAGGAATGGGATTGGAGAAGTTATCACTCTTTCTAACCCTTAAATAAAAACAATTTTCAGTGGACTGTTATGCCTGGAAAGAAATAATATTTGAATTTCAGCAAAAGGAAAGACCATCAAAATGTAGTAAGTGTTTCACTTGTCTCTTCAGAAGACATTTCCAAGTGAACAGCATTTTGCAAGGATGGGATTAGGGTATGGCAATAGGTTTCCCTGCTTACAGAAGGAAATGTAACTTTGTAGAACCGTAACCTTGAAGAACAAGGTCTGCACATTTACTCTTCACTTGTTCTTGGCTTGCAGTGCCTCACCATCCTCTGCAGGCAAGGCAAAAGCTCAGCAAATTATGAAGCCTGTATCTAAGATGAGAAAACATCCATGGGGATGTACGGAGTGTCTGGCAGGGAAGCCCTCTCAGTCAGACCCGAGCAATGCAGTCAGATCCCAAGGACTGGCCCAGTACAGGAGATGGACATGGCTGGCTCCCATCTCCTTCTCATTGCATCCTTTGAGTGTGGGGCTTTCTGTTCCCAAGATGAATGATCAAGTAATTATTTGCTTCTTCAATGCACACTTAATTTCCCTTTTCTGAATCACAGTTCAAGTCCCTTTTAGGTGTACACTTGATATCAGCACAGCAGTCTAAATACAGGCAGTCCTAACTTTAAAACCAACAACATCAATACTGTAGAATGGATAGGATTCAGTTCACATGCCGGCTACATATGCAAGTATGTATGCACTTTGCAAAAAAGCACTGGAAGTTAATAAGTTTTTTTAACTCATAGGTATATATTTCAATTATTATTTTTTTCTTCAGAGCTTGCTGCTTTTCAGTGCAGCAGTACCGTACCCTACTGTGTTAACAGTATCAGACTACTCGGATTGTCCAGAATGCTCTGAGAAGGCTCCTGTGCTGAACACGTCCCGTCCTGAGGGCTCTCTCCTCCTGCTAAATCCCAGGAGAGACTGCTGTGCCTCAGCTCCTCAGAGGATTTGTTGTCCCATCGTGCTTTGCAGTAGGGAGACAGACTGGAATTGCAGTTTAGTCCTTCAGTTCACTAGATAAAAGTCATCTCTATGCATAAATCCTGTGCACCACCTAAGGTCCTCTTCTGGACATAAAATCAGGATGTAAGATGAATATAAATGGCACAGAGATCTGACTTTGGTTGCCTGCAGAGGGGTGAATTTCACCTACTAGGAACAGCTACAGCCAGGTTTCCAAACCCACGTGAAAGTGCTGGGAATTCGCACCGTTTACTGGCTTGGCTGGGGAATGAAGATGCTCACAGGAAATGTTTGACACTTTTGCAGGAATTTGGCTTATTTTGTACTAGAGAACAGACACACTATACCCGAATTTCTAAACTTATTGTACTGGCATCAGAGTAACTAGAAACCACAAAAAATGAAAAATAAAAAAGAAAAAAAATAAAAAAAAAAAAAAGAAAAAAGAAAAAGAGAGTAGACTATGTATAGATATATTTACATCTACATACATCTACATATAGAAGCTTCTGTTCATGGTAATTCTATAAGCCACTGCCTGCAATAGCATCCATCCTAAGGGAATTTTAGAGATGATTCTTAAGAGACTGAGGAGATGGGGTTGTGAGGTGAGCCCATCTGGGTCAGCACCTTATCCAGCCATTGCAATGGTCCATGCAGGTGGATCTCAATCCAGCAAGGTGTGCTTGTAACATCTTGGCGATGATACTCTGCTCCCCAGCCCTATAAAAGGACCAAAAGGTGATGTGTTTTGTTTTTTTTTAAAAAACACCTAAAACATTAAATCACAACTCCAGCGCTGAAAGTCTAATACAACTGCAGATAGTCCACCACCCAAGTTCCCAAGATTTAATGCTTTATCCTAGTGATAATTTTCTCTAGAAACTTTGCTTCTTTTTAAGGTCATTGTTATCATAATTACCAGGGACTCTATGTGATTAAATTAAAAATCTCAGTCACACTTCCAGGTGCTGAGAACAACTGGCATGTAAAGGCCTGTTTCCAAGCTTGGCTGCCTGCAAACAGCCCATGGGGAATAGTCCCTGTTGTTTGCGCCCCAGAGACATGCCCAGGAAAGTCTGGCAGACTGCTGCCTGGCACAGACGACAAGCAGGCCAGCCTCTTTCATTAACAGGAACTGGGAATGATCCTGCGCATTGCTTCATGTATTGGTAGAGATTCATCCTGTGAGCCTGAGGCCTTAGAATTTCTAGGGGTTTATCTAAACCTCTGGAAACTTCCAGCAGTTCCTATATACCATATTTAGCCTATGTATCAATATTTTCCGTAAGTTTTCTATGCTTGAACACGTCCTCTTTGCCAACAGGAGTTCCTGGCTGTCTGCTGTGGGAAGTCCTGCAGTAATTTCTCCAGCTCTTTGGGGGAAGATAAGGGATATGATGTATCTGAAGGAAGATGGGGATGGGGTGCTGGCAGGGAGAAAAGAAAACTTGAAGTACCCATGCCTCAAGGGGTAGGTTTAAGTTAGGCTTTTCTCTCAGAGGGTGGTTGGGCACTGGAACAGGCTCCCCAGGGAAGTGGTCACAGCACCAGCCTGACAGAGTTCAAGATGCACTCAGATAGTGCTTGTGGGTATGGTGTGACTCTTGCGGATGGTGCTGTGCAGGGCCAGGAGCTGGACTGGATGATCCTGATTAATCCCTTCCAGCTCAGCATATTCTATGATTCAAGCAGGCACAGTGTCTAAGCAGTACTAAGCAGGCAGCCTGACGCCACAGCAACACAAGGCATGCAAGTCACAGCCCAGAGTCTTGCAGCTCACCAGCTGTCTCACTGGCAGAACTGAACACCGATTTCCATAGGACAGTGTGCAAAACATGGTCCCACTACAGGATGAGGATCTTCATTTGTGGGATGCTGATCAGACACTGAGTCATACCTGCCATTATGACAGTCAGACAAGTTGGTATTCTTGTCATGAAAAAAGGACGTGGAAGTATATTAAGACTGATGGCTGGCAAAGTCACCAAAATTTTAGAGTGCTGAGCCTCTTAGACAACTGAGGCTGCTAGAACCCACTTCTTTGGACAATAGCTGGAAAACTAGGATCAACACTAAAACAAGATGTCACCATAAGTGGTCTGGATAAAATCCATGCTAATTAATGAAGAAAAGGGGAAAGAAAGCAGAGGAGTAAGATGTGGACCCACCAAAGCCCAAAGAGTACTTCTAAACAGGCAGCATTTTTCTGAACTGCAGAGCATTTATCAGACTAGAAAGGGCCTGTGTTCACAGAACCTCAGATTGATGTTCTGTAAATGTTTGCATAAAATGCCAGCACAGTCAGACTTCTGAGATGGTGAAGGCACAAGTACTCAACTGCAGTGAAGATACAGAGCCAGGAGTGCAAATGTCAGAGGAGCTGGCGCGCCTTGCTGACAGGCAGGACTGAAAATCCAGAGGAAAAACAATTACAGTATTCAAGCACAACGTGCCAGATTTGGGGGACCCTGGCAGGTGGCTGGCCATCTCCCTCTGCTGGCAAGTCCCAAACACTCCCAGAGGCTCTCTCTGGCTGGAACACCCCCAGGGGAAGTGCCAGGGCGGCAAGGACCCCGGCGCTCTCTGTATATCACTCTTGGGTTGCAGGTAGCCTCCTTCACTGCAGGGCTGAAAGGAGCTGGAGTTCTCGTAACGAGGGAATAAAGTGAGTACAACTCGCAAAGCTGCAGTGGTGTTTTGCACAGATGGTGAGAAGAGGACCCCCATGGGTCCTGCTGCTCCTGCCAACACTTCCCACCTGCTGTGGGCAACAGCTCTCTCCAGCCTAGGCTCCATGTCCCAGAGTGCTGAACTTTCAAGAGTGCTGGGTATTCCCCTTAGCCTCAAGACCCGGGGAAATGTGAGAGGGATTGTGCTGGGTTCAGACTTCGGCTTGGACAAAACCCTCCATCCCTTACCTTTGTGCTTCAGCTGCCTCAGCCATGAAGAGGTGACAAGAGCTATCCTGCTTTGGCTATCAGCAGTGCTTAGTGGATGGCAGCTGCTCTCACTGATGATACACCCACATTTGAGCTCCTCCCAGCTGCTCATGTGCTGGGCACAAAAAGGGCATCAGAGGGGACCAGACCTTCACCTCCCTCTGTCCCATGCCCTGCATCCAGAAGATGGCACAGTCCTGGCAAGTTTCTCATGTCTTGGTCCCTACCCATCCCTGCCTCCCAGCTGGCAGCTCAAGCATTGGTGGGCTCAGAGGCAGGGTCTCCAGCCCTTTGACTCCCCTCGCCCTGTGGGCTGTAGGTGACCAGCAGAATCCAGACATGAGTCAGCGGAGAAGCCACAGCACTGCCCTACACCCGGGGGCTCTATTGGACTGTGGCTCTGACAGACAAGACACCCCTCTGGGCACTGTGTCCCCAATACCCAGGGTCACTCCTGACCCCAGACTGAACATAGGAGGGCTCACACCTTCGGGGGGAAACATTTTGGGAAGAATGAGTACAAGAAGGAGTATTTGCAGGCCAGGAAGAAAGAGCCTAGATGAGATTTGGGTAGCAATCTTCCAGACGTCATGGGAAAGAGTTTAAAATAACTCCTTGCACTGGTCCTCTGGTGCCTGAGGCACTATAATAGCTGCTATTATTTCAACAAAGCAAGGTGATAATATGGCAGCAGCGTTATATAGTGCATCAACACCACCACTTCTGCTGCCATGCTGGGCATGGAGGCAGATAACACATCAAAGGGCCTGCCCCCGAGTTGCTGAGATAATGAAAATATTGCATAACTGGCTACACTGCCTTTACAAACAACGTGCCCATTCATGTCTTCCATTAAAGAAAATGCTGTTTGTTGGGTTTCTTGCTTTCTTATATTTTTTTTCCCCTAATGCTTGCGTGTGAGCAAGATGTCAGTTCCTTCCCAAGAACAAAGAAACGGCATGGGCATGGGCATGGATATTTTGGCTTGGACTCTTGGGAGAAGTTCCAGGGCACTCTTAAGGCTCTTGGAGACTTAAGAAGATGGGTCCTCAAGGATGGCTAGAAAAAGTCAGACCAGAAAGATATGTGGGACTCAATTCATCAGCTCTGCAGAACATAAGGAAACTGGGCTCAAACCTCAAGCAACTTTTCGGTATCTTAGATGTGAATTCAATCATCTCAATTCAGTAATTTGTATAGAAACAAACCTGCAAGACAAAGGAACATACTCAAGCCATTTTTATGGTACCTAGCAGGACCACTAGCTTCTAATGGTGCAACTGCTCTAGTCTGCAGGCTGAACTTTGCTGCCAGCTCTTCCCAGCAGCACTATGGCAAGTTGGTCTAGCATCATCTGGAAACTGTCTAGAAATACCTCCCCTTCTTTGGGGTTTAGGTGCTACAACAGGCACGTAAGTAAACCCTAAGTGCTAAAAGGAGTCGAGAGATCTCGTTCTGGTGAGAAGGCCATTCAGATTTGAGAAAGTCCCAGAAATACTTATAGATTTCACATAGAGCAGTCAGACTGTGAAATTTGGATAGGAAAGACATCAGAACAGTAATGGCTTTGGTGGCCTCCTGTCTCTTCCAAATAACAGGAGGAAGGTCAGATGTTCTGTTGGGTTTTTTATTCTGCTTGCAAGAAGCCCCTCTGGTTGTGTGGCTGGCCAGAGTAGATGTCATCAGAAAGTAAGACAAACTTTTACCAGGGATCAGGCGGATGGCAAACAACAATTCTCTGCAAGCTCAGTGAGGGATGAAAAAAGGACCCAGTGTTTCTTGATTGAGACCATATATACCAGTCTGTGGTATTGGTGAGACTTAAATCAGCCTGGAGGCATAAGGACATTCTTTTCAGGTCTATGGCTCTATCAAGCTCTATTGCAAACCAGTAACAGTAGGAGACATCGCAACTGCCTAAGATATGTGCTACAACATTTATAGGTTACTAAGCCCTTCTGAGGTGAACTTTTTGAATAATCACAATGGGGGAACACCACCATGCATTCTCTGCCTATTTTCCACAGAGAGCCTATGGAATACCTAAATTTTGAACCTAAGGGATTTCCAGGTTGACCACAAAAGCTAACGATTTTGAGCACCTAAAAGTTTAAGGCAGTACTGGAAAACAGGCAGTCTGAATTGCTATTTGAAAGTTGGGTATCTAAATCCCCACTTGGAACGGATTTGATGGTATCTGGTTTTGCACCGAAGCTAGCAAGGATGCAAGAGAAAGTAAAGAATCCTTACTTTAACAAAGCTCATTCGAATAGTACACATCTTGGTCAGCTCATACACCACTTCGAAACCATGATTGACCGACTGGGCAAGCAGCTGGGCGAAGAGCTGGTTGTTGAAGATCTTCAGGCTGCAGCCACTGGGGATCTTGCAGACCGTGGCTGGGTGGAAACCATGCTGGTAGTTACAGTTGCGGCTTTGCACAAAAATACTGCTGTCACTGACACATTCAGCATAAACCTCACCACCAACGTAGTAAAGATGAACACCTTGAAAAAGAGAATAACCATGTATTATTTCTCCGTTGTTCACAATGCACTTTATGCCAGTAATTTATTATTTTACTGGTTTGGGCATACAAGCCCAGGATCCTTCCAGGATCTTTGTTTCTCAGTGTAGGTTGCTTTACTTCTTTTACCCAACAGGGTAGTACTCTATGACAAGATACACATACATAAACATCAAAAATATGTCAACCATATACTAAGCATCAATCAAAACTATCCAAGAACCGAAAAATCACTATTGCATTACACAGTTAAATGTATTTTCGCTGTGAAGCAAACGCACACTGGCTGAGACCCACTTCACTGCATGTTGTTGTTTTACTACAGAGTCCTACTGTCATACAGTTAAAATGCAGCATGGCGTGTACTTAAAATAGCTTTTCTGTATTTTTCTTTATCCACCACGTCAGAACCATGTATTTGCATTTACATGATGTGACTTATTCATCAGATCCTGTTCCAAGTGACTTTTAGCAAGATTTTCTTCTGAACTTTTCAGTGCCCAAGTGACTTACCAATACTAATTCAAATTTTGACTGTGACTCGGGGAAATTAAGGTGGAAGCACTTCTGTCACTTCAAAGACTCTGATCCACCAGGGATATCTGCTTGCATGAAAACATACCTAAATTGGTGGGAGAATTTATCTTAGCCTAACTCAGCAACCTCAAAGTTAGGGATCATCTGTAAGATGGTGACTGTGTAGATGCCTTCTCTAGCTGACAGATAGAGAGAGGCACTGTGACCAGATGATTCAGTCCATCTGCTACAGAGTGCAGGCTCAGAGCCAGCTTAAACCTGTGGAAGTCTGTGCAGATGCTGAAAAGGCTCTCCCATTCCCTGCCCCTGCTGGCACACCTGCTTTCGTGCTGGCAGCAACACCTGAGGATTGGGCAGCTGTCCAGGCTGAGGAACTGAACCAGCTAATAAACTTAAAAACAAACAACCCAAAATTTATTTTCAGTGAGATCTAGTGAGATCTTCATCGGGGCAAAGTGTGGCACTGGGGACCCGGACTGCTTGAACATGAGCATGAAGCCACAACCTGAAAGGGGCCAAGTCATCCTGTGAAAATGCCCAGACAGTCACCCTTCTCACAGCTAGATTAGGGGATATGAACCCTTCCCATGGCCAAGAGAGGTGGAAGAACTCAGTTCTTTGTTCTTGCAAAAAACCACCACTAAATAAAAATAAAATCCTTCTCTTCAATGCCAGGTATGCCATTCAAATGCACACAGATGTCCACAGAACCCCAGCAGATTGCCTGCAAAGCTAGTGGTAACCGTGCTTTAATAATGCAGCTGTGATTACTTTTATCCCTTGTGTCTTTCATACAAAAAAAGACTGGTTACATATTCCCACTCCATTCATCATTCTGCAGTCATAACAACAAGGGGCAGCAGCACATCCTTAGGACAAAACCAGCCTCTAAACAGAAGTGAGAAAGGCACAGGGGAAAGCAGATTGAGTGAGAAAAGAATCTGGGAAAAATACGTTCTCCCATAGTCTTCCAGGGTGACTCAGATGGGAACCTTTAAGCCTGTCTTCAAGCCATCACTTGACTTCTGTGCACACACAAGATCTCAAATGAGCTGCGAGTGGCAGGCGTGTGGCTCGGAGCACAGTCTGGTACTGCACTGGGATTGGGAGCGACAGGAAAGCATCAGCTCCAACTGCACCAGGCACCGTGGGGTGCTGCACGCTGTGCCTGCTGCTACTGACCTTCCTTCCCACGGACATGGATAAAAGGGAATGACTGAAAGGAGTCCACATAGCTTTCTGTAATAACCAGATGAAGTGAGAACAGAGGGTAGGGAGAGAAGAATAAGGACATAAATGTGCATCACATTTCAAATCTTCAGGTGTGGCTACTGATACAGGGTCACCACAGGGGATGCTAAGGTAAAAAATTTTAAAGGCTGGGTTTTCAAAGTATATTAAGTAACCCATTTTCTGAAAAAAATGAATGCTTTCAAAGGCATTGCTCAAACATTGTGCTATAATAACAAAAATATTAATGTCACTTCTGAAAGCAGAGGTTACAAATAGTTTTTATCTTGTGAACTTTTTAAGATCAATAAATACAGCACTATTCAGTGTGTATTTCTATTATTCTAGTATTCATTCACCAGAGAAAAGCACTCTCAACGAAACCAAGCAGCTAAATACATATTTGTAGAAGACTAAAACAAAGGTTCATATGTTTTAGTGGTATTTCATTGGTCCCTGTAGAAACCGAAAATTCAGCAGTCTCCAAGCATCCACATCTTTTTGACACTGATCAAAAGTTCCTTTTTTGTCCTTGAAGCCTGACTGCTGAAACAGGTCCAATTGCTCGTAGATGTTGCATTGTGTTCTAGATTGTTTTTAGCTTTGATGTGGTATTTCCAGGAAACGGTTTCACACTGATACACTAGATGACAATTCAATCGCATATCCTTATCCTACTGAGCTAATCTTGTTTACTCACTCTTTTTTCTCCCGTGTTAACATGTGACAATTGTATCCATTTCAGCAACTTTCATCTGTCCACCATGCCTTTGAACTACACGCTTCTGGAGCTGCTCTGTGCTCTTCTGCAGGCCTGCACTGGTGCTGCTTGTACTCCACTTGTATATGTTTTTTTAGAATTTGCATAAACAGGGAAGAGCAGTAAAATTAAAGATCTCTGATATATTAAGCTCCTCTCTGGGTAACCTGCTCCTCCCCTTGGGCACATTCTTAGTGTAGGACTTTAAAGGACTTTTAATCAATTAAGACAGATCTTCACATTTAAATGGACGAAGACCATTAGCATTTACCTAACTTCATTTCTGTTCTGTCTCTTCCTCTTTTGGGGCGGAAAATCACAGGCTGTAACATCCCCAGATGACAACTGGGATCTTCTGTCATTCTTCTTTTAGGGCCAGGCTCAGCTTTGATCTACATCCCTCTGACAGCTTAAACTGGTAGGGTGTAAAGCTTTGCTTTATTTTCTAAGTAAGTTAGAACTAGATGTACAACACATTGGCACTCCTCACAATGAACCACTATGGCAGACACTTGTAGCATCTGCAACATAAGCGTTTTCCATTCTGGGGAAAAGTGCAAGAGCTTAGCACAACATTCCCTGCATCAGCCTTCAGGTTCACTGCTGTTCGCAAAAACTGTATCACATTGGTCTCAGAACTTCCTCGTATTCAGTCATTCAACACTAGACTATCAAGAGCCAATTAAAATATTGCTCTAGGCCTGGGAAATGAGGTGAGGTTGACAAGATAATAGGAGGGGAACAATTAGAGTTAATTAGCTCAGTGGGAAATGCATTCCCAGGCAGCTACTGGTGAGAGGCTTGGTTGGCAAGATAATGAGTCTAGACTGGATATACCAGAACAGGCAAACCTTCATCTGCACAGAGAAGTGGCTGGCACAGAGCTTCTGACTCATCACCGCAAACAACAGCAAGTTCTGGGAGAATGTCAGGCCCTACAGAGCTCTAGGGAGCTGGGACAGAGTGTGTGTGGCCATGCGTGTCCAGGTGTGGTCTCCTCATACTTGGCACCAGCAGCATGCGGCCCTGCATGCTGAGGGTAGATGTACCCCAGAGGGGAGCATACAGAGCTGCACCAGCAACCACTGGTGGGAGAATCCAAACCTTAGTTTTACTCGTGAAAAGCTGACAAAGCAGAGAACTGGCCTGGCAGGGGGCAGAAAAGCTACAAACACAACTCTACCATAGTTTTTCAGCTAAGTAACTCAGCTACTAAGTGTTTCATCCATCTCCCTTTGTTATTTGGTGGGAGGAGAAGCAGCCCTGAGGCACCAGCAATTATCCTTTTAGTGGCATTTCGATGGCAATATTCCCAGTTGCCAGAAGCTCTAATAAATAAAATGAAAATACATACTGCTAAATTAGAACACACAACTATAAACAACATTTTTCTCTTTGCTGGCCAAGTAAATAGCCTTTGTAAGGAGTTACTCTGCTGATTGTTATCCAGTCAAAGAGGAATACTCTGCTTTTCTTCTATTTCAGAAGTAATGTCAGACCTTTTGTTTTAAGGCAAGCACATCTAATGAATCAGCTAGGTTTGTTAATGCCATGCATGGATCTTTTGAGCTCTGAATATTATTCCTGAGGACAGGGGATTTCCTCTTACCTTTTCCTATGTGTCTCCTGGTGTTTTCTATAGTAGAATTGCGGTTTACATTTGAGAGCAGACCCAGGCAGAACCTGTTTTTGTTATTTGAAGGATCTGTAAATCCATCTATAAGGATGCTTCGTGAGGAAGCCTGGAAAGTCTCCCCTACCCGGTTGTTGAGTTCATAGTAGGCAACTGAGCACCAGTGTTGGGGTTCCTCATAACAAACAGGCCGAAAGTCTGTTGGAAATAAAGTTAAGGAGCTGCTCAGGTTTCAGCAATATTTTTTAAACAAGTTTCTCTGTTTTCTTTCATTCCCTCCCACTCTCAGCCCCCATCTCTTCATCTAAACAGTCACTTATGTCATGCTTCATCCCAACAGCAGCCTCCATTGCTTCTTGATTTTATGACTGAAGTCCCAAACATGCAAAAGGTTGGTGCACCAGCTCAACTCTAAGCCTCTGAGGAGCCCCACTTCATCTTAAAACTGGGAACTCCACTGCATTAAATCAAGAACACTGACATTCCTTGCTGAACTGGGGCCCAAACTATACTCTGAAAATAGTAAGGGATACATCTGCTCTGCACACCAGCAGGAGATAGGGATGACAGATGGGCTCAAAGCAAGTCAAAACTGAGCCAAGTTTTTGGTATTAGGCCTTCAGCCTAATACCAAACTCTGTAGTTCAGAAGTAATAAATCACTCCAATTTTTGCATGCTTTCAGACTTTCTGCTCCCATGTGGGACTATAAGCAGAAATGTCAGCAAGGTCATTTCTTTAGGATCTATCCTTGCCCAGGTTTTCTAACACAGAGATGGAGAAAGACTCAAAAATGTAACAGAATCTCTGAGCCTCATTTGTCCTACAGGAATTAGTAGGAAACTTTATCCTGCCTTCTCACCACAGGCATGTGAGCCCGCCTGCCCCCAGAGCACCTCTGTGCATAACCTCTAATAAACTTCCAACTAATATTCACTAGGATAGTGATCAGGGATGGTAAGCTATGATAAAGAGATTAAACTAGCTTGACAATTTATTTAAAAGCATTGGTGTCTGATAACTTGTTATTATCTGGCCATTCTGTGTTCCCATCCATAATTAGCACTATCCCCTCACATTCCTTCTGCTCCAGTTCCATGCTACATACACACTCCTCGCTGTTTCAGATGGCTGGCAATATTTTTTTAATGTGCATGCATGTGCAGTGTTCAGTCCTCACTCTAGAAATGACATTTCTTTAGGAACACAATATGATGGACTAAAAGAACAATGGTGACCTTTCCTTTGCAGTAGCAGGAATCCAAAGCAAAAGCCAGCAGAGGAACTCCATTTCCCCTTCCTACTCTGCAGCAATTGGCTGTGAATGGTGGAGGCATCACCTGCTAGTACTGGCCTAAAGGTAGCAGAGGCTGTGCTGGAGAGGTCATCAGGTTGCTTTGAGGGGTGCAAGGAAGATCCCAGACCTTTCTTTGACTCTCCCACTAAAGAATTCCTATAAGATGACAAAGAGTTTGGTCTTCTGTCAAAATCTCCTTGTACTCCACTAGAACACGTCCTTTCCTTTTCTAGCCAGCCAGTAATGTAACGTTAATACAAAGATGGCAGTAAAAAGGTCCCTACCATAAGGCTTTAAAGTACTTGAAGTCCAGAGCTGAAGGTGATAAAGAAATGAGTTCTGATATTGATAATGCTTTTGTGTGTTATATTGCCCCACCAGCCTTGATTTGATATGTTTATCTTTACAATGCAGATAACAATGTTTGCTTTCATTAACAGCTTTTTAACTGTAATAGTCCATGGATGCAAATAAGGTCTAAACTCTGTAACTTTGCACATAATTCATGTAAATCTTACATCAACCTAGCCTGCCAGCTAATGGATGGGTCTAGCACACAGCCTTACTGCAAAACTGCCTGAAACTTATTATGACAGACCACTTAACCTTCCTGTGCAAATAACATTTTTTTCTTAACAGTTTTTATTTAAAGAATAGTACAAATGGTTATTTACTTTCAGCTTCTCCATCGGCAGATTTACCTCCATTGGGCAAAGACAGCACTAGTTGACTTTCAGCTATTGCATCCATTGCCCGTCCGTTGTGGATTCCTGGACGTTCTCTTGCATGGTAGGGTGGAGGTGGAGTTTCCACTATAGAAAGAAAGAAAAAAGAAAGGAGAAGTAAAGGAAGAAAGGAAGAAATCTAAGTCAGTATGTTGGTAAATTCCTCCTGTTTTTTCCTGGTGAATATTTTAGTACTTCAGCATTGTTTGGCTAGAGAAGCAGTGGAAACAGCATAAATTTGAATCTGACCTCCCTTCAGTCTCTAGATTAAGACCATTGCAGGAAAGATGGGATGGAGAAGCTGTCATGTTGGATGTGCAGGTCTTGAAAGAGAGAGGGATGGTCACAACAATGCCTTAGGCCAGGCCCGTGTCAAATCAAGTTCTCTGTTAACACCAGTTGTTACCCTAAGAAAGTAATGCAGTTTCATCCCTTAGTTCCAGACTTCTCTCTTTAATTTAAAGCTTGAGAAGGATGATTTGAGAGGAGAAGCTAACTTTATTTGATCCTCTGGGAGAAAGCTCTCTTTCTTCATAATCTGTAAAAAAAGCCTGTGGAAAGCTATAGAAATCTGACTTGGCAAAACTCCCTCTAGACGTGTTCTTCTTTCTTCTGTCCTACAAGGGAAGTTTGTCATTCTCCTGGTTTGTTCAGTCTCCCATCAAAGAGCAATGGATGTCATGAAAACACCGGGAGGAAAAGTATCAACTCACAGCTGCCCAGCTCCTGATTTGTTTCATTTACAGCAACATGAGCTAGAAAAGAGGATGACTCTATAGTGGGGATTCTCCAGAAAGTCTGGAGGCTCTACAAAGCCAAATTAAAAAGGACTTAATTTTCATATTTTACAATGTCAATGTCCACTGCATAAGCACTACATAAGTGTAGAGTTTTGTTCATTTGAACAGAAACTCAATGGGTTTATGTGCAAGTTATAGCCATATACAAGCTTGCAGGACCAAGGGCCTCTTTAAGAAGGGTTTAACTTGGTCCCAGGATGAAATTCCCTCTTGTGTTTGGGGTCTCCTGGCTGGCCCTCAAAATGGAGCAACTTGACCTGGAGCGGATAACTGTGAACTGTCTCATGAGACAACCACTGAATCTTCCAAATAAGGAATGTTATTCTATTCTATTTAAGCACTGTTCAGGACCTAGGAATTTCATACACTGTATGATATTTCTAACACTTAGATGACATAACCCTCTTGCAAAAAATAGCAAAACAAAATCAAGAAAGAGTGTAAGAGAAAACAAGTTACAGGAAGGAATATAATCACAGAATCACGTGGGTATATGGATATTTTTGATGTCTGTGCCTAAGCTAGTAACATTTATGTCTCCTTATACTCACTAAGGAAAAATAGGAACCTGTAGACACATATACAAGAAGATGCAACGAATCTTGTTCTAAGAGTGCCTGTTTTCCTCCACTGTTATTACAGGGAGAGTATAGGCAATTCCGTGAGATGCAGAAATTTGCATTGTCGACATGTCTATTTGGTCACAGCAATCCCTCTCAAGCCTCTTGATGTAACTCCAGTTTGCTTTAGACAGCCTTCCATCCCTGATTGTTACACAGGCAAATTATGCTTATCAGTATGCCATGTGCTGTGATATAATGAAGCTCAGGTTGAGCCATTTCCATTATTAAGTAGCTTTGCAAGGTCCCAAGTTCGGTTAAATGCACGAGTCAGAGTCATTACACAGATGGAATGGGCCTGATTTACCTGTCAGGACCAGCTCCACTGAATCCAGCTTGGTTACACAGATGTGAAAGAAAAAATACTGGAGAAGACAAACAAGTCTTACTACTTGATGAATGTTTCAGTGTTGCTAAATATGATTTAATCAGAAATACAGATCTAGAGAAGAAATGAATGAAGGCACATTCAGTGAATGAAGAGGGAAGGAAAAACATCACACTGTGTTGAAAGCATTCAGCTTAAAGGGAAGTTCAAATGCTACAAATGCCTTGTAAAATAAACATCTTTCTTGCACTTAAAATGGAATAGACATATCATTAAGTACTGGCATTGTGTGCCCGGAGAGGTGGTAGAGTCACCATCCCTGGATGTGTTTAAAAAAAGACTGGATGTGGCACTCAGTGCCATAGTTTAGTAGAGGTGTTAGTGCATGGGTTGGACTCGATGATCTTGAAGGTCTCTTCCAACCTGGTGATACGGTGATTCTGTGATTAAGGACCTGAATTTAAATGCTTCATAGCTGAGGCACTAAAATCTTAAATTACAAGATTCTGACCTGAATTCATCTTTGTGAAAACGCTGACATAACTGAAACTATTTGAATGTTAAAGTGCTGAAGTGAATCTGAACCATGTTTTGATATTAAAACTAGCTCTCAGCCGTGTTGCATTAGCAGCAAAAGCTGAGTTAAGTTTTCAGGTAATTAGAACTGTACTAAGTCAGGAGTTCACAATACTAACAATTTGAGTGACATAAACCTGCTAATCTCAGAACTGTGAAACATGTTCTAAAGTCATAGGAACTTGCCTGGTGACTTCTCCAAGTGTTGGGTCAGATTGTTAAACACCTTAACTTTCTGAAATTTATACACTCAGTGGAATCACCATACACTTAAAAAAATTTCTGCACACCAATTTCCCCATTTTATCCCATCTCTTGATGGAGTTTCTAAAGGTTCCTACCCTGACCATCTTAGGTCCCTAACTTAGGTCTTGCAAGTACTCTTTTCCATTAATTGTACCAGAAGCTTGGATGGGCAGCTTTGGACAGAAGGTGACCTCGCACACCTGCTTCTCTCCTCAACTTTTCTCCCACAGTAATCACGAAATCTCACCCAGGCACTGCTAGGAGTGGGATGACTACAGTTCTTAATCTCTTGAGCATCTGTCAGGTGGACTAAGAGACAGTACATATGAGAGAGTCACAGGAAATCACATTCCAAGTCCATTCTGGCCAACAGTTCAATCTGTAGCTACAGTCTGGGGGGAGCACAGAATTGTTACCTGACCCCAGGCCCTGGCAGGAACCTCAAATGCCTCAGTCAGGGTCTCCAAAACTCATTCTTACCTGTGAGCTGATAGGGACTTCCCGGTCCAGAAGAGCTTTCTGGTGAATTGGGGTAGCTGATGCTGTTAGGCGACTGGGAGAACATGTGGCTGGGGGATGATGGAAAAGGGGTGCATGGAGGATGCTGGAAAGAATCCGGATAGGTGGCATTGTGTGGCATCAGCGGCTCGCTGTGCAGAGAAGTGTTTCGAAACTTGGCGAGGAGGCTGAGGTGAGGGTTAAACTCGCTGTGTCTTGGAACGAGTACAGGAGGTAGGACTGAAAACAAAAACAACAGCAGAAAAGATGGTTTAAACTGTATTCTTGAAAGTATATCTCATTGTAAGTTAAAAAGAGGCATATTCCATGCTGCTCAAATATTGCTATCTGCATTCAAGTCACTGAAGAGCAACAAACCTGTCCATACCCAAGAATCAAAAGCTGAATTCCTGGACATTTTTCTCCAGATCTGCAGCCAGTTACAGCAATACACTGCATAGTTTACTACCAGTGCATTACAGATGGGCAAAAGGAAGTACAGACCTGAAGCCAGACACTAGATTTAAAAATGTTGTCAGGTACATGAAAACGCTGCCACACAAACAGTGGGATCTTTGAAAGGAAATGTAAATAGCAATTCAAACATTGCAGCAATATCAGTTTAGCTCTTGCAATATAGTTGGAAAAGATCTAGCACAAGAAGGCATATGTCAGTGGTTGGTATTTAAGATGTGAAGAATACAGGTCAGAAAACTGAAATCCAAATTAACCCATGTAAAAACTAGTCTAGTAGAAGATACTGCCTCTCCACAAACTCTCTTTCCTTTCATCTCACACTGTCAGTGCTGTTAACAGCGCTGCCCCTCTGAGAAACCCAAAGTTGATCCAAATTACTTTGGATTCTGACATATGAGGAACAAGAGTAGAATTAAGAGTCAAAACAGTTTGAAAATCCTGACTAGTGAGAGACCTATGAAGATGCAGTTCCTAGGCTGGAACACAAAGAGGCTTGCTGAATAATTTTGCATATGAGAGTTCAACCTGAGGCTTTAACTGTGTCCACCATAGTCCTTGGTGGAGAGAACAGCACCTACAAGGGGTGATTTCTATACCCCAAGATTTCTCTATTAGTTACTAGCTCACATAGTGCCTAATTATCTTAGTCAAGGCTTTCAACACAAGTAGGGAGAATGAATTCCCAGTGCAGATATAAAAGCCACCAAAGAAGACAAGGAAGCAGTTTGAGTTACTGCGAGAAGGATGAATTGTCCCAGAATTGGGGAAAATTCAGCAGGCTTGTATTGACTGACCTAGTGTTCAGAGTTCCACTGGCCTAAAACCCAGCAGCACATCATCTTCCAGTTTATCCTTACTAGTTTATGGAAACAAATAGCAATGTGTACACTTGGTTTTAAATGCTGATGGGAATATACAGTTTGAACGTGTTTAAACATATGGCTTGGGCCCAAAAGCTTTGTCTAGGTAAGGCAAATTCTTTTTAAGTAGGTTAGCTAACAACTTTTAATTAAAGAAAACTCATTTATCCAGCTTAATGAAAGAGTGGAATAATTGCTATAAAGCAAATAATGTATAGATAATGCAAAACATGTGCATGTGAAGAGGCTGCAGGAACTCTCCTTGTAATGCACATCAGTCGCTCAGAGAGCTGGGGCATTTACAGTGCCTGCTGCCAACAATGGGCTTACAGTTTCTTGCTCAGTGTAGCACTACGCTGCAGTTGGGGCAGGGTCAAACCATGTCTGCCCATCCACTGGAATGTACCATTTGGGAATTTGCTAGTCACCCATGACCTGAAGAACTGAGCCCTGAAACTATGCAAAAGTTTGGACTGATAGCAGGGAATTCACTGCAGAAGTTATTTCTCACCTGCCTGGAAACACAGGCACTGGGATACCTGTTAAGACACTACACATACATGTTTCTCTGGCCCAATGCATTACTAATTAGCCTCTGGCCAGGACAAGGACGGTGCTCTGGAGACTACTTTCTTTCCTTCTGCCTCTCATGCCCCTATTTGTGGCACAAAGATTCTGCTGCAGCTTTCTTAAGTCCTTGGGTAGAGAAAGGTATTTCTGCTTCTTTACTCTATTTTTAGCTTTAGACTTCCAGGTAGGACTCATACAGGCAATGCAAGTATTCACATCTGACATGCACTGCCCAGCCCGCTGTGGGTCTCTTCATAGCCCTTGGAGAGAAGGAAACTCTTTTACTGCTATATACTGGGACAAGACGAGTACCATCACTGCAGATGTGGTTTTGGTGGGCTGTATTCCTCCCATCCCACGCTCCTGTGAACAGCTCCTGTGAACTGTGGCTGCTTCTGGATTTTTCCTCAGCTGCTTCTGGAGTTTTCCTCAGCTGCTCCATGAAACTGGTATGACGCTTGTCAGGTCTGCTGCTGATCAGCCAGCTCTGACCAGCAGCCTTCGAAAATGAGGAGCTGGTGATCCCTTTGCAGCCAGCAGAGGTGCTGAGCAAGGGACAGCTTTGTGCAGCAGTGTCGTGCAGTGTTAAGAGACTGACACATCGCTGTGGGCACCACAGCTGAGGGAGCTGCTTCCTGCAGCCCTGTGAGAACTCAACTCCTCTAAATGAAAGCTGAGAATCTGGATGCGTGAACAGCGCTTGCCAGGGAAAGCCTTTGATTTGCCTTGAGTCAGCCAGAAGAATTTTCAGGCCTTGAACTCCTTCCCAGCTCTGATCATGGCACTCTTCATTTCTGCTCTGCTGTACAGTTTTTGCCACCTCACTCACTCTTTCCACTGACTGTTCTGTGACTGCCAGAGGGCTAAAGCCTCTGTGGTGGTGAGGCATTCAGAGATTTTCTTGTTTGTGGCTAAGAGTACCCCCCAGGGCCTCATTCTCCTTGTCATTTCGGTAACATGTCACTCTCCAGGGCTCAACCACTCTGAAGGAAGTGTGACCAAAGGCATAAAACTGAGTAACCGAGTGTGTTGGGACCTGTCTGTCCTCCTAAATAACCTGCATTTTCTCCACTCATGGGGGTCCTTTTCTTCTACCTGTCCACCAAGAGCCAGAGGTGGATCCTTCCTTCTATGCATGCTCAAGTGTTGATGACCTTTGTTCAACTGAAGACAAATATGGTCATGTCCCAAGTCCTGCCACTGCCTTTCATGCTTTTCTCCTGTTCCCTTTAGCTTCAACAGTTCTTGCTGGGAACTGGCTGTGCCCAGAGACTGTGACTTCAGATGCCAGCAAGCAAACTTATCTTCCTGAGTTTAATTTCAGGTACAACATCCACACTGCAATTTCTCACACATCAGTCCATCTCTGTGTAGTTTACTACTTTTGGAGACCTGCTTTCTGGTGATCTCCATCTATTCCCTGCACCCATGACTACTCCCAAACACATGGCCAACAGTGAGGCCATCAGATGGTCTTCCCTCTGGGAGGCTATCACATCTTAGTCCCACTCAGGCTTGATGAAAGCAATCAGTTAGTCTAAGTCAAAAATCCTCCTGTCTACAGCAGTGGTGCACCCTCAGATTTGCAATACCTACATATGAATGATCTCATCTAAAAATAATAGGATATATGTTTAGGCAGCTTCTTCTGACAACAAACCATTCAGACTTCTGAGAACCTCTTTGAAGGCAACAATGAAGGGGGAAGCAGAGCATAACCAACATACCTATCTCCTTCAGGCTAGGTGGCCTAACTCCTCTCTGCAGTGGGATGTTGCATACACAGAGGAAATATTTTCTGCTTTTTTTCTAAATGGTACCTGTGACTGAGCAGACCTGAAAAGAAATCTGCCAGGGATACTTGTAGAAGCAGTAAAAGCCATATGTAATCTGTGCAGTATCAGTATCAGAGCCTAAAATGGGACTGGGCAGCCTGAGGACAGAGCAGAGGTAATGAAATCCCTGAATCTCTGACCAGAGTTCAAAGCTGCACTCTAGTAAGAGGTCTAGGGATTTGCCAGGCCATCAAAGAAAGGATGAGGCCCCCGCATCTTTGACACCACTCATTTATTCTGGTTCAAAGTTAATGGATCTGGTCATAGAGTGGTTGACTCAGAAAGGAAGACTGCAGTGATGGAAAATGATCCCTAAAAAGATGGATATTTTAATGAAAATAATACTGGTATATAGATTACAAAAAATGCAGTGCCGGCTTATTTCATGGGTGGATTCTTCAGCTCCATAGGATGAGACTCAGAGAATCTCATATAAGCCTAAGATCACCAACAGCCAAGATGCAGATGATTTCCTGCAGTTAAAAGAAGCTGACTGGCACCTAAATCAACCACTCCCAGGCTTTTCTGTGGTGATCTCACAGCTACCACTTTCTAAGGAAGCTCATTTGTTCTCTTGCCTTGCCAACACCTCCTTGCAGCACTGCTCTCTAACTGGAGCTGCACTGCGCTGCTTGCAGTGGTGCAAGTTCTCTGTCCTGCTGCTGCCCCAGCACACCTGAGTGGGTTGCACTCTTTGCTATACTATACAAGTATATACTACAGCTGTGAGCTTCAGCTTCTGAGTTTCTCTGTAAGAAGAGTTGTAGGGGTGAGTGTTACAGCCTGAGAATAACTCCTGGCTCCTGTGGAGAGGTGGCACAGCACAGCTTGCATCCTCACAGCTGCACTCACTTTCACCTCCAAAAGAAAGTGGCCAAGTTCGAAGTGCCCTAAGTCCCTACTGTGGGCTAGCTGTGCACTCTGAGAGCTGCTAGTCCACACAATTCCACATGGGTCAAAGCTGTTCCTGGGATCATGCTACCAATTCAGCAGTACCCAGACCTGCACCTTGTCCCCTTCTACTTTACTAGCAGAGATACTGCCAGTCTGCTGCACAGACAAACAATAGAGACATGTTCACAGCTGAAAGCTTCTGAGTTTCAGAATCAGAACAACAAGCTTTGGCAGCCATTTAGCAGCTGCTGGACTATTCCATTAGTAGTGTTTGTTAGCTGGCACTGAACAGATGAGAAAACCAGGGCTGAAATCTGCACTGTGCAGTGCTGAAAGCTACTGCACTGAGGATACTCCATTAACTATGCCAAAGTTACACTAGAAGAAGACACTAAAGACTGCAGCCTGCAAATAAAGAAGCATAATAAACACAAAATGGGATATTTTATGAGCATCTTTTCTTAAATTATTGAAGAGTTTATCTTAGCTAGGTGTGAGATCAGCTCTTTCCACTGAAAAACTTTGACAACAACCATCACTCAGCATAGCTGTAAAATTTAAAAGTTGTGACAATATTTACAGCAGTTCAGATGCAGCTTCACAGTGACAGCTCTGCCGCACTGGAAGGATTATCAGAAGAGGAAGCAGCCCCTGGTGTTCAACAAATGTTAATAAATGTCTTTCCCTTATTTCATCTGTGTGAAAAGAAACATCCCACAGTTCACTTATCTGATCCTAATGTCACCTCAGAGTAAAGTTCATGCCAGACAAGGAGTAATCTCAGAATAATAAGTATACACTTACCAACTGTATCCATTAGTAAATTAAATTACTATGATTTTTGGCAGCAAGGGAGAGCTAGGTTAGACATTAGAAATAATTTTGAACTGTAAGAATAGCAAAGCAATAGATTCACTTGCCTGGGGAGGTTGTAGAGTCTTTTTCACATGGGATTTTTAGAGCTCATTAGGAAGAGATCTATCAGGAATGTACCTGGTAATTTGGTTTGGTTTGGGAGTCTGGGCAGAGGAAAACAGGATGACTGCTCAAGACCTTTGCCAGCTCTGCTTTCTAAGATCCCTGTAGAAGTCAACACTGAACACTAAAAATTTTTAACAGCCGTTTCATTGACATAAAGCCCAATTAAATGACCTTTCAGTGAGGTCATAAGTTTTTAGTGCAGTCCAAAGAGGATTAACAGTGGAAAACTTCAAAGTTTTATGGGAATTTGGTGGATTTATTTCACATAAACTCTCCATTTAGGTAAGTAAATTCCACTTAAGGCAGGCCATCAGGCATTTTAGGGAGAATCAGCTGACCTGGTTTCATATTCACTGCAAAATACGCCATCTTAATGCAACTCTTATCTTTAAAGAGAGCGCTAGTGTTTCCTGGGGGCTAATGAGTCAGTTGTTGGTTTTCAATGAGACATAAATCTCACCACGGTGGTAAGGCCAGGCTGGTGCCCAGGCTTCACGCAAATGGCCACCAGTTCACACAGGGAGTATTCAGCCCCCACGTCCATGGAGACGAAGCTGCTTTCAGCACCTTGGACAAGACCCGGGCGCCCTCAGGGGTCCAATGGGATGGAGACCCCACCGGGAGAGAGGCTCCTTACTCCCTCCTTAATCCTGGCTCCCAGCCCTATGCTACCACCAGGCAGGGTAAGACCCAAGATCCTTCCATCAGGTGGAGTCTGCCTTTTCACATTTCAGAGCACAACTGTAGGATGCACCAAGACTAGACCTGCCAGAGCAAGAGCTAACTAACACAGAGATGTGAATCATTTGCAGATGACACAATTACCTGGGGTTTCCACCCGCCGGTAATGGTAGGGGTTGATGCACACTTCTTTCTGTTTTGAGCCAAAAGGGAACTCACAACATTCCAGTGGTTTCAACTCATGGTGAGATTGTAAATCAGGCCAGCGCCACACTCTGCAATATATGACGTGGGGAAGTCCCTTGCGGTGAGACACCTGCAGCCGCCCATCCAAGGAACGTGGGATCGTGACGCATTTACTGGGCTGACCCGGGCAGCTCAGAGCCCTCTCCAGTTCTTCCATGGCTCCTTTCTTCTTCTTTAACTTCTTCACCAAGGAATCAACAGCTTTTTCTGCCCACTTTTCTTCTTCATCTCCTTGTTTCCAGCCCAGCAGCCTTTTCACTGCAGGGCTGGTGAAGGAGAACAAGGAACTGATAGGGGTGCTGGAGTGCATAAGAAGCAGAGATTATGCACGAGCGGCAGCGGAAGCACAAACTGCCCTCCTGCCTTGCGAGGCCTGCACGGAGTTTCCACAGTATTGTGATGGACACTTCCTTCAAGGAAGGGTTCTTTCACACATACGTTTTTGTAGTCTTAGGCACTGCTTGCAAGTAGTCCAACAGGGTGAGTCTTAGAACTTTCCAAACATCAAGAAACTGCTGATGAAGCCTGGAACAGCAACACAATACATGGTTAGGCTTCATACACTATTTCCATTGTTCCCTCAATAAAGTATTTTGAAAGAGAAATTATTCAAAATGTGTACTTAATTTTCAGTGGTTTTCTGTTTGGTTTTTGATGTTTATTTTGGGCTCAAGCCTCTCCTCCCCACTACCCTCCCCACTCATTTTAGAGTTGGACCACGGAAATTGTTAAGTATCCAGTCACTTCAACTTGTGTTTAGAGTTCAATGCACCAGGCAAATGGTTGCAGGACTCAGATTATTTTTAGTACAAAAGAAAATTTACCCTCTTTTATATATGCTGGTAGCTGTAGGTTCAGCTCAAGCATCTTCTATGAAAATAAATCTGTAATATCAAATTTTATGGAAGCAATGAGTAGAATACTATTCTGATTTCCACTCCCTATCTGCCACTCCAATCTCACAGAACTGTCAAGATTTGTACAGTATTGACTGCAAAATTATTTTAAAATTAAACTACTTGCAGATTTCATTTAAGGCCTTTGAAAGATCTACTAGTATTTTCTAAACTTATATATATTTTTCACATGGAAGAGAAAAACCTTTTTTTCCTAGACTCCGTTTCTCTCTTCAACAGTTCACAGCTTCCTGGGTCCAAATCACAGACTTTTGGACACAATTTGTGCTGGATGGATCCTGAGTTATTTTTGCTAGGAGTTGCTACATCTGACAAAGTCCAACAGAAAGAGTTTGGTTCTTGAGGGCTTCTCCTTTTTCTTTCTTCATATAACTGCAGCCAGTCTAATTTTAGCTGAAAATTACATATTTCCACTGACTGGAACTCTGAGGAAAAATGTCCTCGTACGTCAAGTTATTTACTGCTTTAAATATACTTCATGGACCCCCTGTGCATGGCAAGTCCCAAGGTCTGAACTACACAGAGGGCCACTCAAAACAGGAGATGGAAAAGCATCTAGAAAAGCAGCTCCATGACTGCCCTAGTCCACCCTTGTAGACCTTTTTGCCCCCACCAATGAAGGCCTGCTCACAGTCCTCAGCACCACTTACATGCAGATGCTGAGGAGACAGATGTTGCCCAGCACTGGGGGTGGCAGAGCTTCACAAACCGTATTTTTGTGCAATTTCCTTAAATGTACAGATCTTGTAAGAGTTCAAAGGGCACCTGGGGACACCGTGTGCAGGCGCAGGTACAACACAGTAAGACAGGAGGCCAATCCCAAAGACTGATTCCTTGGCATGTTTGGATAGCCCCAGCGCCACGCAGCTCTGGAGCATGCTGCAGAGTGAGCACACACAGCCCATGGCAGCACAGCCTCTTGGACAGGCTGTGATGTTTACTGAGGACCAAGAACTGCCTAGAGCTGTTTTTCTCCATGCTCCTCTGTTTTGTTCCCATGCCCATCCCTATGCCCCACTGCATTGCCCTTTGAGATGCCCATCACCCTGAGAAATGCAGATACATGGAAACATAACAAGCTTTCTCCCTTCCCCCACAACAGCAGCAATGATAGGGGAAGGGGCTCAAAGTCCCAAAAGCCTTCCACTGCACTAGGAATATGGAAGCACTTGGCCCCACAGAAGAGAAAGCTTGAAAGCAACTCTTTGGGGAATAGCAGCAGCTGCTATTCCCCAAGACTTTCATATTACAAGCACCATGAAAATAGAGAAACTACAAAACTGGAAGGCAGAACAGGCACACCTTGCTTCAGGCACCCACAACAGCACTGAGCTCTGGCTTCTGCAATTTCTACATTATCAATCTATCTGTGTCCATTTTTCCTCGACTGCCAAGAGAGGCTCTTCACAGAGCATGGCAGAAACCCCCTCCCTCGTGCCCTTCATCAGTCAAAGATCGATTCCAGGGAACTGCCCAAACCTGTCCCACCATATGAAGAGAAACTTCAGATTCCAGATTTTTTCCCTGCTCTGTATAGAGTAGAAGTCCAGTGACCTGGAGTATTCAACTGGATAGTTACTAATTCCTCTAGATAAACCAAAGTCTCTTCCAAGCACTTAGAGGGTGCACGTGAGAATGAAATAAAATCAGAGTGATTTATCACAGCAAAAAACCACCTCAATCTGTTTGTAAAACATAATGTGGATAAAATTTAGGCAGGCAGGCTCCAGCCTTTGCAGGAGCAGGCTCAGCCTACAGAGCCCAGCACCAGCCCCATCCAGACATCCCATGCAGTGGAGGCGCCTGTCGCTTGCTGCCCTGGTGAGAACCTGTGGAGGATCCACCACCACACTGCTGTCATTGCGTAGCAGCACCAAATCCCATCCTCACATGAGAAAATAAAACAATGGTGGGATCACTGTGGATCAACCCTGAAAGCAGCAACAGGAAGCAAGGAAAGCCTGGGGTGAAAGCCCACTGGACCAGTAGCAATGTAGAAGTCTTTGCTCTATGCTGAGAGGGAAAATGGCTCATGCTTCTTATCTGAGGGGGTCTCCTGGGCACTGGCATGTGTAAACAACTGCTCTTGATAAGTTAATGCAACGTTACAATCATCAGATGTGAAAACATACATGTTCACATAAAAGTATTGTCCCAAGATTTTCTTTTCCATTTTGACCAAGGTTTTAAATAAACACATTAATCTCGTTCAGTCAAATTAAATAACTCAACAGTGACATCAGTATGAGTCTGAGCACTATTGTTGCTAGTGGGAGAGTCGCCAAGACTGTGTGTATAAAAGCAAAAGCCGTGCTTTGCAGACCATGTGATGTAGTCTCAGATAAGTACATTGCACAATTTCCTACCGCGCTCCCCCCAGTTTCTTCTAAAATCTTTTTTCCCCCAAATTCAACTGACATATAAAATATAAATGGTATTAAATAAATTAAACAGCTTTCAAATAATATTATCAGAACATCCTAGTTTATTGTTATTAAATTACATAATACTGCATACTGTTCAGCAGACTAAGCCCTGTGTTGCTGCGCTTAGATTCTCCATTGTGAAATAGCAAGGCAGCCACTCTGCTCCAGGGCTGCAACGACAGAGATGGCAATTCACAGTTTCATTTTAACAGTCAGGACAGTGGTTGCTTAAGCTGTGTGCCTTTGGTAACAGGCAACTTGCCTACCCAACTGGAAACTTCCAATGCTGGAATGTTTCAAACCCACACTTGATGTATTTTCTGTACTGATGATCCATTGTGTTTCTTGATGCTCGATGCAGTTTAGAGTGGCGGTGGGCAGGGAAGTGTTACAGTTTGATCCATATTCCCAACACACGTCCCTCATACGATGATGGAAGTTCTGATCTGTTCACCTCTTCTCCCTCAGTGACAATATGACGCGCCGTCGTGAGGATGAGTCAGGCATCGTTCAGGATACATTCCTAACACGATTCCCTCCTCTGGGACTACAAGGAAGGTTTTGTCTATCTCTCAGCTAAGTGACTGGTCAACGCTAAACACTGTCAGTCTTCCATGCTGTAAATCTTTATTCCATTACTGAGTTTAGCGTAAAGTCTAAAGCTTGATTTAGGGAAGAGGCAGAAGACGTATGGGACGTGAGCATGGACCCACCCTTTTGTTTCTGTGGCCTGCAGGAGAAGGTGGGACTGGAAACATGTCAGCCCAGTTCACTGGCTCCATTCTCCCTAAACACAGGGTTGTCTACTACAACTGTTGCTGTGGCACAATAGTGGTGGGAAACATCTCAGGGCACAAGAACTTGATAACCTATAGCATGTTATTACCACAGCATGTGAAATGGCTTTGGTCTGTGCCAGCAGCACTCCTCCAAACCACTCTTGTGCGTAGTTCAAGAGTTAGGAGGGAACACGGGTCTCTCCTAACAATAAGTCAGCATAGATCCACCATGTTTTGGAGGGTGAGACAGCCACTGCACAGAAGTAAGCCTCAAAGCCAAGAACAGTATGAGGCATGTATAATTTATTAGTACAGAAGCAGTCTTTTAGTAGAATTTACTTGGCCACAGAAATACATCCAAATTTTTGATGCCCATACCTGACCTACTCATCCTCAAGTTCCTAAATATATATTTGAGAAAAGTAAGTGTGTACATGGCATGGAACATTCCACCTAAAGGTAAATATTTAGAGAAAAAATTAGCAAAACTAGGCATCTCATACAGCTAATGCTGTGTGAGATGAAGCACCTCAAGTCTGAATGACTGTAGGGCTAAGAGCCAGCAACATGGACATGAAGTGGAAGGGACTAGGATATTTTCTCCTACTCCTATGCTCATTTTTCACCTTCCAGTGTAGAAATAGCCTGTAGGTCCTCAGGTCAACAGGAGAAATGTGTTGCTCCAGGAGCGTCACTTCAGTAACTTCTACAGTGCTACGACAGAGCCTGACACACCAAGAGCAGAGGAAAGCCCACCATAATTGTGGGCTTACCATTTCTTCACCGGAGCCAGGTCCTGCTGAAGTCAATAACAGGGGTTCCAGAGTTCATGGAAATTAAATGTGCCCTCCTCTGTGTCTCATGTGCCAACATCCTGACATCTCCACTATGGAAAGATTTTGTGAAGTTTAGATTTCACCTAATGTAAAAGGATCCACTATGTCAGGGAAGACTCATGTCACACCTCAGCAGAACGCCTGTGCAGTCCAACATGCTGATGAAGTTCCCTCTAATTCAGGTGCCATAGACTCACAGAATCATAGAATATCCTGAATTGTAAAGGACCCACCAGGGTCATCAAAGCCTACTCCTGGCCCTGCACAGGACACCCCAAGAGTCACATCACGTGCCTCAGAGCATTGTCCAAACACTTCTTGAACTCTGTCAGGCTTGATGCTGTGACCACTTCCCTGGGGAGCCTGTTCCAGTGCCCAACCACCCTCTGGGTAAAGAAATTTTTCCTGGTATCCAAATTAAACCTTCCCTGACACAGCTTCAAACCATTCCCTCAGACTGGGGGAATTTCTCTCCCATAGGCACAGAAGGGAAATTGTAGCAGCCCGTGTTAAATTTCACTCCAAGTTTTCTGCAGAAGTCAAAAAGGAAAACTGCATGGATGTTAATAAAAACAGACTTAAAACACCTCTGTGTAAAAGCAAAGTGTCCAGCCTCTCTCAAAATCATATCTGCGTATGTGTGTGTAAGCACAGGTGTGCTGTGCCTGTATGTGTGTGTGTGCAGATGTGTGTGTGCTCCTGGTCTTGGAATAAATCTTCAAGGTGCTGCCTCCACTCGAGCACTTGCCCAGGCAAACTGCACCGAGAGAGGCACGGCTATCTGTCTTGAGAATGCCTGACATCATCGGTCTTGGTGTCACTGCAACAGCTAAGTAAGGCCACAGAGGGAGATTTCTCAGAGGGTCGTCTAGACATAAGCTGTGCAGTGCTTGGAGATGCATGTGGCTGGAAAACAGAGCAGTGAGACAATTATAGCTGGAAGTCTGACACTCGGCGACTGAATCACAACAGTACTGGAAGGGAGAAAATTGTTTCAGTCGATCAGCGTGAAGAGGAATGCTGTGAACATGCTCTTGGTTAGTTATTTTCACCTAGCACTGATTCAGTTACTTCTACCTACTATGAAAGAGAGAGGCATGTGAGTTTTCTTAAATTAACTGATTCTTGGTGTGTTTTCAAATGTGCCCAGCTGGCAGCAGCCAGCACACAGCCAGGGCTGGCAAAGAACTTCCCGGGTCACGTAATCACTGCCACTTGCTATGGGGATCTTCCACACATCATCAGAGAAAAGGGTTTTAAAACAAACAAACAAACAAACAAACAAACAAACAAACAAAAGTATGTACAAATACTTGGGCCTCAAATGAATGACAAACCTCACCAGCCTTGCCTTGGGCCTCATGCACCAACCCTTTTTGGGTTTTTTGCCTGCACAGCAACTTGGAGCTGGGCAGGAGAGTTTCACTCATTCCAGAAGAGCAGTGTGAAAGCACACACCTGAGCTGCACAGTCCAGTAATCAGCTCATGGCTCATGAACAGTAGCCACATGTTATTTTTGAAGCATGTAAATCACTTGTTCCACTCACAGCACCCTCAACATCATTTGGGATCCCCCAAGGCTTCTTCTTGTGCTTGGGACCCACCAGACAAGGGTGCAGTTATGAATCTATCTGAAACCACTGTCCTTCACACCCAAGAAAATACAGTGAATGAATTATTCATTACAATGTTTTCAACTTCTTCCACAACCACGGAACCTAACACTTAGGGTTTTAATGTAATAAAATTTAAAGAAGGTAGGGGTTTTTTTGTGTTGTTTTTTTTTTTTTAATTAAGAAATTAAATTTCTTTCCAGTTTGACCCTGGACTGCTCCAGCTACAAACAGATGCAATGATAGGAGGTAGAGTGCTTGAGGCTCAAATTTATCCATGTTTCACAGAGCCCTGGCAACATCTCATTGTTTATTCCTATAAGCTTAAATGAATAATGCAAGCTTCTGAAAATAACTTTCTTGAGTCTTTTTCAAGTTTGTTCTGAAAACATTTCTACAGTGAACTTTATGTGAAGACATCAATATCAAAGAGCAAATCTCACAGCACCTCATGTTTTTCCAGCTGCCCATTCACCCTGTGGAGCCTTCACCTGAACTCATTGCTTCCCAAATAAAGTAAGAATAAAATTTGATGCTAGTGCCTAAAAATTTGTGACATCCAAATATTTTTTTCTGAGCTTGTGTAACCACTCAAGTATTACCTCATCTATTCAGCATCTTTTAGTTTTTCTTGTCAGGAATAACACATTCTTATTTGATATAAAGAAGGAAAGATTCAAATATATAAGCTGCATGCCTTAACATAGCTACATGCACTTCCATAGGCCAAACACTTGTGGAGGCGTTTCAGAGGCATAAATTCTGTCACAAAAGAAAATTAAGTACCCAGGTCATGCCCATGGTTTGGTATGCCCATGATGCCTGATTAGGAAGGGATGTACTAATTTCTGCTGTGAGACTGCTCTGGATGAGCACATTGATAGATGAGCTTCAACAAAGCTTTGTTAGTGTGAGGTAAGATGGGTAGAACAGAGGTGCATGGACATGGTAACAGTACCCCCATGTGCAAAGGCTGTTGCAGACAGGATAGGGGCAATCCATATTTCACGTCCACTTGAAGAAACAGGGAGAGCATATGAGTAGGATAGGATACGTGCTGGGATAGTTGCTGCTGGAAGTCTGTCAGTGCATTTTACACAGCTTGCTTCAAGAATAACTGTGCTGGCCTTGGGGAGGAAGAGGAGACTGGAAAACCCCTTGAGATGAGCCCTTAGGACCCTACATCTCCTACTACAACCAAGCAAAAGAGCCCTTGCCTTCAGGTGCAGCACTGGGCTAGCATGGCTACACTGGCTTTGGCCCCTGGGCTACTTGCACCCAGCTGCTGAGAACAGCAACCTAAACCAGGGGGCTGGATGTTTCCACCAATTTTTGCCTTTGAAAACCCCCCACAGTATCTGAAGGCACCCCACAAAATTACCACAACCAAAGTCTATGCAAAAATATTAAACTGGACCCATTTATCACTATGATCTCTCTCTGGCTGTACTTTCTTCCTCAGTATTAATTTTTAAAGGAAACCAGTGACTGTGATGTTTATAAGGAGTGAACCGCACTGTTCCCTGTCTGGGCCACACCGAAGTTTCTAAGATGCAATCCCACAGGGACACAGCCTCTTCTCTGCCTCACACCCTGCTCCCTGCAGGCAGGAAGAAGAACCATTCACCCAGTCCCTGCCTTACCCCTCCCCGTGGCGGTCTTGCTCAGACTCAGACCCGCACCTGCAAGGAAGAGCCCCTCTCTCAGTTGCTTTCCTCCAGCAGAGCTGAAGGCTAAGGTGCATTCATGCCATGGAGGAGCTCTGAGGATGTATCTGTGGAAGAAGGCAGGAGGCAGTGGGCTGATGAGGAGGTGCATCAAGCTGCCCTAGGAAGCCAGAATGTCTTCTCATGGCTCTGGCTATCCCCATTTTATAGCCAGTCGGTCCCACATTCCTCACATACCCACCATTCCCAGAGAAACTGTAGCAAAGCCCACTGGTGTTTCTAAAAATGGAACGGCTAGAAATACGCAAAAAATAGAATTCCTGCTTTTAAAATAAAAGCTGACTCGTCTCTAATACGAAGCATACAGCCAAGTGCCTCCAGAAAAAACACTTCACAAAGGAAGAAAGGGACTTGAAAAGAATTTCAGCTTCAGTGCTGGTCTAAAGTTTATATCCACACTAATCAGATCCTGTAATCCTCATTACCAATCACTGGCATTCTTGGAGTCATTCCCAAATACCCATTTTAGGAAAAGGATTTGCTTAGATTTAGA
Organism: Mystacornis crossleyi; assembly: GCA_013400655.1. Classification (NCBI taxonomy): domain Eukaryota; kingdom Metazoa; phylum Chordata; class Aves; order Passeriformes; family Timaliidae; genus Mystacornis; species Mystacornis crossleyi. The sequence goes on along the minus strand of VYZQ01064491.1, from coordinate 58,186 downwards.
TGTTAAGAATGTTGTGAATAAGGATACATCTAAAGAACAATTACTTCACCAAGGATGTGGCACTCTAGTCTGATGGGAACCTATACTGGAAGTTTAGTGTCTTGAGCTGTTAGAAGAGAATATGCTTTTGGAGACCTGGTTGTGCCTTTACAGTGCACACAGGGAAAAAGGATAAAGTAAATGTTCTCCTCATATTGTATGGTAACCCATCCCACCTCAGGGATGTCTGCCTGAGGCATTATTCAGTTCTGGTGTTAACACAGCAGACATCTTTTCAGACGATTTAGCATCTCACAGCTTGGAAAGTGAAATACGGATCAATCAATCATATGGATCCTCAGTAAAATACTCAAAAGGAAGAACTTCCAGAAGTGCTTCCCTCCGAATGGCAGCAGGACTGGAGAGGGAACAACAGTACTGCTGGCCATCTCTCCTTCTCTCCAAGTGAGGCAGATGGCCAACTGCATCTGGGGGATAGGTTTCACACATAAAACACTTTCTGTATGCATCACGCTAGCAGTTTTCCATGGAATTGCATTAACATTTCATTGTGTTCAAACCATATCGCATTCAAATCTGTTTTTCCTGAAAGGCTTCCACTGTGCATCACTGTGGGAAATTGCTAATGCAATAAGATTGACTTTTGGGTTCTCCTGCATGAACATCCGCAGTAATCTGTGCTAATTGAGCCCTCGGTGGCTTGTGAAACCCGGCAGCAGGGAGGAAGGGTGGAGCATCCACAGGGCCTACATCTTGGAGAACTGCAGCAAATAACCATGTGGAGGACAGGTAAGCACTAGTATTAGTGTGCTTTATCCATGTCAAGATCTGATTCAGTGGCAGGGATTTCCTTGGTCAAGGGACCAAGATGTTTTCTATGAAAAATATCTGGATGTGCTTGGACTGTCTGGAAGTTATTTCTCAACAACAGGGCTAAGAACAAAAGCAGCAAGAACTTGCCTATCTAGTTCCCTCCTGTGGGGGAAAGAAGATGTCTGGCCATTCCCAGTGACTTCAGCTGAAGATATGGATGCTCGGATTCTCTGTAAACCAGAACACTTGCTTATGAGATTAAACAGGCTTCATAGGCCTACATTTGAGCCTAGGAGTGAAAAACGAGGGCTGGATTCTCTTTAGCATATAACGCGACATGTCGTATTAACTACCAGCTCCAGAAAACACCAAGCAGAAAGCACAAATCAGGCCCTGAGTCTTTGAAAGAAATATTTCACTCTTCTGCAAATCCATCTCAGGATTCCAAGCAGAACTCCATTTCTTCAGGGCTGTTTCTGCTCTTCTTCTCCCCTCTTAACACCCAGCTCTGACCCATGCAGTCCCTACAGCCCAAGGCTCTCAAGGAGGCTACCACCAAGAAGTCTGAGGTGGTCCTGTAGGACCACGCAGCAGGACAGGCATGGGAGGTGCAAGTCACAGCCTCCCACAGGTTGGATTTTGGTTTCTCTACTCTAGGTGTCTCTGTGAAGGCCTCTTGCCCTGTGTGAAGTAATTCAAGATCTGCTGATGAGAGAGAGATAAATCAGCTACGTCACATATGCTGCAGGGTAAGAAACTGCACATTGGCAGCTGGGCCAGAGTAATTTGACAGAGACAAGTAGGTTTGGATAGGCAAGACCAGCAAGTAACCATAAGAGAGTCCTGAAAAGCCACATGAACTACTTGTGCCTCCAGTCAGTTTGGGTAGCGTGTAGGACTGCTTCATGCCACAGGCCTCAGGGTAAATGGTTTTCCCTCAGGTGCCTCGATTTCTGTATCTGTCACACAGGTACCCTGACAGGGATGGCTTTGTAAAGCATGGTTAACTCTTCTGATGAGGAATGCTGCAAAGGAGTGCTTAAAATAAAAAAAAAAAAAAAATGTGGTGGGTTTTTTTGTTTGTTTGTTTGTTTGGTTTTTTTTTTTTGTTAAGGGAAGGCACAGCAAGAAAACACACATAAAAAAAGATTAAGTATTGTTGAAATGTATTGACCTCGGCTGCAGGGTTATTCACATTATAAAGGATTCTTCATTAGGTGGAGCTTTGCTGCTTGCAGACAAGGCCTTCTGGAAAGGGCACCTCCATGGCCAGCTCCTGCCTGCTGTTCTGCACAGCACGGCGGCGTGACCCAGCACACCACGAGGCCGAGCAAAGACAGAACCACCGTTACCAAGAAATGGCCAATCTGGCTCCCATTGTAGCCAGGTAATGAGGGTGAAAGGAAGCCTGAAGCAGAACAAACTCTAATGACCCACGGGTCTGTTAATTTTCTTTCCTCCTCATTTCTCTCTTTTAATGGATGGTGAGTTTGAGGCCAACAGTTGTGGGGCACTCGGGATGCGGCAAATATTTTCAAAGCCTATACAATGGCTAGGAATATAGAGAGACTTCAGAACGGGAGATGTTTCAGAAAGAAAAGTAAAAGATGCAGGATTTTGGCAGGGATCATGGTGATTGGGAGCAGAATGTAGGTAGGAGAAGAGAAGAGAGCTTGTTGGGAAATGGGAGGTTGCAGTATCAAGCTGGAAGGTTGCCACAGTATGGACTAATTCTTTGGCAGCTGCAAACAAAAGGAAGGAGGAATATAAGCTGTAACATGAAGAAAAAGTGTCAAGAGATATCTGGAAGTAGCAAGACCTGTGAGGAAACAGAAGAGGCAAAGATGATGCTAAGTTTGGCAAAGAGAGGATGATGATGCTACTGACAAGGAAAAAAGAGTGGGAAGGAAAGAAGTTCTGGATAGAAAGATCTGGGAAAGATAAGGCTTTGCTTCTCCCAATCAGAAACACACCTCGATCTTAACACTGCCTCAGAAAAACAGATCAATTATCAGATTTTCTTCTTCTGTTTTTTCTTGGTTTTTTTTTAAAGTAGGGGTAGCTACATAAATTGCTAAGTCTCCTTCACTCCATGTCCACCTCTACCATGTCCTTGCTGTGCCCTTGTCCACAGGAACTGAACCTCAAAGTGAACTGCTCAACCTTACACCTGTCTAAGGTGCAGAAAACTGCAAGTGGTCCTGTAGAACAATCTGTGTGAAAATCACAGGTATCTGCACAAAATTTGGGCAGATAATGTTTCAGCTGCTTTAATTAAAATGCAAACATGTATTAGTCAGGATCTCTGTCTGGGCTCTGATCCTGCAATCTATTAGACACACTCATCTGCAAAAGCACAGACGGATGTTTAGCTCCTGTAATAAATACACAGGGCCCAAGTCTCTTTAAGTCACCTTTCCACCTGTAAAATTCCTGCAGTGCTAGCCATTCAAACATTGCAGACAAAATACAAGATGGGAAATAATTTGGGATATTTTTGAAAAATTAATTTTGTTGTACTGTATTCAAAGTCTAATGCTTCCTTACAATTGTTCTCAAAGACAGTAATAGGACTGCAACGACTATCTCAAATTGTCGTTGTTATTACTATTCTTTGCTGTTCATGTACAGTAACACTAATGATTCTTTATACCTGCCTATGTCAGGAAACCAGGCAGTTTAACAGAACAATCTTTTCTATGTATGTTTTTGCTGTGTTGTTTTCAGTTAAAGTATTTATGATGTGTTGTTTGGAGTTTTTTCTTCCCCAACCCTGTAATTACTATTTGTAAAGAGTACATATTGCACAGAAAATGGAATCACTCTACACTATCACTGTCTTTTTTGCAGCAGACAAATTACCTAGAGCATATATATATATATATATATATTTCTGTCTACCCTTATCCTTTTAAGTTTCTTTGAAACAGGGTGCCCAGTATTGCTGATGCTGGAATTACTGTTAGTCAGTATCAGCACTGGTGATAAACTCTAGATAGGGTTTTGGTTAGAGGTCACTTGTAATTAGTGCTTGTCCTTTGAATTTAACAATGGAAAAATAAAACTTTATAGCGACAGATTAGCCTGGCCATCAAAATTACAGCACTTTAGCATTCAGGAGAGAGGATTGCATGACACACTATCTCCCCGGCTGATAATAGCAGATAGCCAAGGATTCAAATGTGAGATGCAGAAAGCCTGTAAAAGAATAAAAGGAGAGAAAGGAGGATTAACTGCCCAGATGTTATGTGATACACTATATTGACACTTCTACGCTCCTCTGTTAGTGAGCTGGGCCTCATCTTTTACCCACTGAAGGCAAGATGGGGCACTACTGCCAGTTTCTGTGAGGGCAGCTTTCAAACCAAGGTGCTACCTAGTTCCTCTACGCCATGTCCCCCCCTTCTGCAGACACTTGGCACGTGTGTGCATGACTTAGTGAAATAGTAATTCTCAACTTCTTCACAAAGTTGTGCAGTTGACACCTTTGTGCATATTCGTTTCAGTTGCTGCAGGTAAATAAAAGCTATCTCCACCTCGTATCAGTTTACAAATACTGATGTGGGTTCGATGCACACATCGGGAGACGTCCTGATTTGCATATATCATATGAATATGACAAGGATTTGTGATAAAATACACTTGACCCTTATTCCAGTCATTTTTGGGAATCACTGTCTATCAGCTTACGTGCGAGTCAATAAAGTGAAGATGAAAACGTTTCTAATTCCATCACAAAGGACAGACGGGAATGGGAACTACTGCCAAACCCAGTAAATACAAAATATCCTTCTTGATACGACTGACTTTAAATGTATTTTTGGGCATGTTTATTTTAGCTACTAAGTCAAATTAACTCAATATTTAAAAAACCAACAAACAAACCACAAACATCCCCAGCCTCTGCTTTAAAATCTAACAGGAAGCAAAGATGAACCAGCCAGACACTGGTACTTATCAAATCTGAAAGAAGGGAGTTGTCTGGCTGGATTAAAACGGATGAGATTTGCTTGAGTGATGACATTTGTCCTACCGTTGCTGAGGGGAAGAATTTTGCAGCACTTTCTTCATCTTATACTCCTGAAGATGGGAAGATCAGTCGTACCACACAAATACTTGCACATATAGAGAGGCACATTTCCACACGTCGGAGATGCTGAAGAGTACTGAAACTTGCATTATCTGCAGTGTCCTTCCCAAACCACTGCAAACTTGAATACATTCCCAAGCCGTGCACATCATTTCCCACTTCTGCCAAGGGAGAGCTCCTTCACTAAATAGTTGACCATTCTGGGCTGAAATATTTTTTTTCACTAATTTATAAAATGCAAGTAATTAAGAGTGCGCGTGCACGTCTGTGCGTGCGCACGTGTCCATGTGTGTGTCATTTATTTTTATTCCCACTAATGCCTCTTATAAAGCAGACCTGGCTAGCATCAAATAAATTTACCCATAAAATCAAAGTAAGAAAACACAAAGTTACCAAACAGTATCGGAATTGTTACCAATGAGTCGGGCTCCGAATTCCCCCCACTTAGAGCTGCCTGGGCACGGAGATAAGATTACAGTGATTTATAATTTGCCATATCGAGGGCTATTGTTTTTGGAAATGTTGGTTACTCGCTAACACGTAACATTCTAACTTCGGAGCCAAAAGACAAAAAGCCAATCAGAGTCACCGTTCGTAGCTGGAATAAAAACCCCGAATCCCAGCAATTCTTCTCCGTTTTGCCCGGGAGCGTGTCCAGGAGCGGGATTTCTTGAACAGAAAATAACCTCTGAAAGGAAAAGTATTTCCAAACGTGTCATGTGGGGCTCTGTTGTTTCTTTTCTTTTCTTTTTTTTTTTTTTCTTCCCTCTCCTACTTAAACGAGAAGAAAAGAAATCCTGACAGCGGGAAGAGTTGTCAGCGTTTAGCCATCCATAAAAATGTTTTTCCCCGCGCTTCTCCTTTCGCTCGCCGTCCTGGCGTCGGTCTGTCTCATCTCGCTGCTCCGCGGCCCCANCGCACACACACGCTCGAACACAGGATCGCGCACACACAAGCACGCATCTACACACTCACACGCACACGCTCGCACACTTGCACCGCTCACACACGCACATCCACACAGATACAAATACAAGCACACGCTCAAGCACACACGCACACTGTCGCGCTCACAAGCACACGCCCACGGTGAGTTACAGACACACACACACCGTGCACCTCCCCGCACCCACCGCACGCCGCCCCTCGCCGGGCTCACCCCTCCGCACACGCCGAGTTGTGCCCCTCCGACACGCAGGCTCCCCGTGACAGAGCTCACCCCCAGTCACAGACACACGAACCACCCCCGCGGAACCCGCCCTTCACACACCCCCCGCTGCCGCTCGCCCCCAGCCCCGCGGGAGCGCAGCCGCCTCGGGGGCCGCCGTTCCGCCGGAGGGGATACTCCGATCCCTGCCCTGCCCGGGGCCGTGCGGGGTCGGCGAGGCGTTTGGGTGTGACCGCCGGGCCGCCCCGGGACAGGTCCTCCGCCCGGTGCCCCCGCAGGCGGCCCTTCCCCGGGGTCCTTCTCGCCAGCCTCCGAGGCCCCGAGGATGGACACAGTGGCCAAGCGGGGCGTGGGGCAACTTCAACCCCGTCCTGCTCTGCTGCGGGTGTCGCTGACTCGCCTTTTGGGCACAGGGGACAAACGACGGCTGCGGGCAGAGACTTGGAATCAACGTCGTCCCTCTGGGACGGCTGGACAGCACAGCTGCAATGGGGTTTGGGGATCAGACTTGTGCCTTCCCACGCCGGGTTGTGCGGGGGTCCCATCATTTCTCGGACTGGTCAGAGAACAATAAACTGCAGCTGGCACTGATGAGCAGATGCATTTCCTGCTCCAGAGATTACCTGTTAAACCCTCGTATTCCCTAGAAGTAACCATCTCTAGCCATGTAGCGTATTGCATTAGTTGTAATAAGGAAGGGCTGAAAGAAGGGAAGTCAAGTGGCTTCAAGGACACTAGACATAAAAACTATTCATGCAACTGGGGCTCCAGGCAGTGCTAGGAACAGGCACTGTTTGAACCTGACCCTGGCTGCATTGAGGGGTTCCAGTTAAATTGCACTGTGCCTTTTGAGGTCAATCAATAAATATGATTAAAGATACCATCCTGCTGACATTTTCACCAAAATTTTTTACATTGTAAAACATGACAGCAAAGCTAATGTTGTTTGAGTAGACATCAAAAAGCCACAATGCAATTACAGCTCCGCAGCACAGCTTTATCGAAGCATGCGTGTGTGAGGGCTGTGGTGCAAGAGGGACATACAATGTAATGCCCCAAAATATCTCTGTTTCCTGCTTTGTAATCGCCTTAAAATATCAGTGGCTTCCCCACTGCTTGTCTGGCTTCTACAGGAGACTTCTCGACAGATGAGTGGCAGAAGAGATTCTGTTATTTACAAACCACTGTAAACATTAATAAACTTCCAATCACACGTTCTAACTCGGCATGCTTTCAGATTTTATGTCCATAATGCTGTTTATTTTTAACTGGAGACATCGCACTGCAAATGTATACACGGACAGTTGTGGGAGGGGGTGGGTCAGCAGAGGTGTGGTGCGTAACTTACCGAGGCACAACCAGATTCTGCTTGGGTCTCACTGCATCTCTTTCAGGTGTTGAAACCTCTGGTTTCTCATGCCTCTGCTCACAGTTTCTGCTACCAAAAAAGGGGTGACAGGACAAGGTGGGTCCTTACTGTTGCCACTCTGGTGCACAGCCTGCTGTCTTATCTCCAGCCCATCTTCATTGTCAGGGTACATTAAAATGCCAATACTGTTACTGGAGTGATCCCAACCCGGGGCGGGGGGGAATAGCAGCAGAGATGCTGCCTCGACTGTGCAGTCAGTACCTAAAACTTTACTTTGATTGAAGCTTGTAGTTAAATAGGAATAAACTATTTGTGAAATGACTTAATTGCATTCCTATTTGTGTGGTGGCAATTTTAACTGTGCCATATGGAAAAAAAAGTCTAGCTAACAGAGGTTACATGAGTGTGTGTGTATATATATATATATTACTAGAGTTTGATTCACTACAGATTATATAACAGGCAACAATTTTTTTGCATGCAGTTGTATTTCAGATCACGTGGCATGCACGCATACATGCTTCATTACAAGAGCTGAATATATGCTAGTGTTACCTGTGATCTGCTAAACCTTTGGAATGACCGGTCTCCTCAGGAGCAGTGCTCATATATCCCGCCTGTCCTTTCCACTCTCTCCACACACACTTTCAGAGCCCAAATCCCCAAGCCCAGATCTTCTTCTGCATGGCTTTCAGAGCTAGTGTCCTCTTTGTAAGGCTCTGCTCCTCCTGCCAGGGTGACTCATCACCTGTCACTCCTCTGAACTGCCTGGGCTCTGCTAATTCCATTTCTCATTTGCCATTATGTCTCTCAAATGCCTCATTTCCCATCCTGCCCTTTGTAAAAGCCCTCTCTTAGCCTGCACACGATGTAACTTTCCTTCTCTAATCCCCTGCTGTAAAACATGGACCAACCTTCTTTACTCATAAACCAAAACCTGATCTGAGTGTTCTCCTTATTTTGGTCTGTATTTTGTCTTTTTGTACTGGATAACTCTGTAAAGAAAACCATCAGCATAAGGTTATATAGAAAATAGTAAAGACTGTATGTAGCTGTAAAAGGGATGGAAGGGTACTAACGCCTTTTAGCACTGATACTATGTAAAACATAGAACAACATGGATTTTCCACTTGGAAGGAACTGCAAGTTTCTGAGAACTGTAAATATGTATGACTCTGTATGTACTGCTCCAGGGCTCCAGTGAAGTAGTGGCACTGTCCACCACCAAACAAGGAACAGCTGTTACAACAGCAGTGTCATGTGCCGTGCGATGGAGATACCACAAACAGCTCCAAGTGTGCTGCTGCGGGCACTAGAACACTCCTAGCCACAGTATCTTGGATTTACTCTGTGAGTTACATTTTCCTCAAGGGCTTTCTCCAGGCAAAGACACAGCAGGCACTTGCCTCGGGCAGCAGAGTTTTGGGAACAGCAACATAGTTGTGGTTCTGTTGCCCGCTTTGCCTGTGCCAGAGCCCTGGAGAGTGAGGGCTGTTCTGTATTGCAGGGTGGAGTCAGACACACGGGCAGCATTGCCAAGAAGAAGCTGACTATTCAAGCAGCAGCAGTCACCATCTCACTCCGTCAGTGGGTGCCTAAACAGTGAACCCAAACTCTGCCACGATGCCTAGCTCCACACCTTTTACTCCCCTTCTCAGGATAGGGCTGGACCAGCCCCAAGCCCTTACCCTCGGGTTTGACTGTTTCGTATTTCTTGTGCTGTCTAGAAGCTTGGAGCTTACCCTGCTTCTTATTCACAGGCAGTTTGGATATCTCAGTAGCCTAACTAATGTCCCGACAGTTTGGACACATCTGTATCAGGTTTAAAAATAAACACTTGAACCATCAGGGAGTCTTCCTTCATACATCTTTTCCAGCAAAAGCAGGATGAAACATTTGCTTTTACAAACATGTTTCATGCTATTCTCATCAATTTTCTGCATGTTTATGGTTTAAGATGCTAATTCTCAGAAGAAAAACAGGTGGAAAAAGAAGCTGCAATCTTGTGCAACATGTTGGTGAGTGCAGCATTGCAGAGACGGTGCTGGGCAGCTGGGTTCTCTGTTCTGTCACAGAAAAGGCATTGCGATTGCTCATCTCACTCCTCTGTGCTTCAGACTCTGCAAGTGAAGCTGTAAATCCAGAGAGGCAGAAGAAGGAGGTAGGCAGGCAGGTTTGGAGTCTTGCCTAAAGGGAGAGAAGGAAAAAAGGGAATCAGTAGTAGAGTGGATGGAGGAACAAGTACCACCCGAGAAGACTGAAAAACAATAGTTCAGAAATAATGGGAGACACAGAGGTGAGCTGGCTGAGTGGCTTCATGCACTGCCATCGGGATGGGGATTCTGTCCCTTTTGGGTCAGATGACTAGTAAGATTTGAAATTTGTCATTTAGCTTCAGGGTACTTTTTGTCCAGAGTTGAAAAAGGTGTGAAGAAGTGAATGAGCATACTATGGTGTGGACAAATGAACTTATTCTCAGTACCTTTCAATTACCAGATGAAGAAGACACTGCAAAATATTTGGACTGGCAAGGTTACTACAGTTTTCAGAAGTGGAAAGGATAATTTCCTATCCAGTACCATAACAAGAGTTTTGTTAGTGTGTGTATGTAACTACTGCCTAAGCAACTGCACAAGAATGAAATAATATTTTTTGTGATTAAAGATTTTTGGGTCAAATTCTGCTCTGAGTAAAACACCATAAATTTTAAGGAATTCCAGTGAAATTTGTCATCGTCTTGCTATATCAAAGCTCCACAGGGTCCCTTGATTTTTTCTTTTTCTTTGATCCACTTACAATGGCTTGGCTTCAATTCACTAAAATTTTTAATGCACTGAGATCCAGCTACCTGTCTTGTCATTCGTGCTGAGTTTGTTCTCTGCTGCAGATAATAAGACTCGAGATGCTCAGAACAATATGATTGTTGAGATGTCTTTTTATTCCAAGAGATGTGGATTGACCCTAGGACTAGTCGAGATTAGTTGGAAGAACAAGGTCTTCCAGTTCATAGAGTCTGTTACTTTCTCCTCAAAACTATGAGACCATGTGGAGGAAGAGGACAGAGACAACCTACTTGCATTTCTTGTTCCTTTAGCATAGCAATGTTGATGACTTAGTAAACCTTAGAAGGCAAACTCTGGAAGGATTCTGTTTCCACCCTTTTTAGCTAGCACTGGTTGAAATGTGTGATAAATCACTTCCCTGATGTTTACTTGACCTGGATGAAGTGTTTATGTGCCTCTGGTTCAGCTGGCTTTGGTTCAACAACCACTGTAGTCCTCTGCCTTCACTTCACCTTCTGAACTTCACACCTAATGTTGGGAAGAATCAGATGAACTCTGAGCCATTTTATCTAACTCCATTCTTTATCTTACTAACCTGAGCAGTTTTCTTGTTGCTGAAGACTTGCTTGGATGAAAAGGAAGAGTATGGAAAAGAAACAATATGCAAAACTTGCTTGGCCGTAAGAAGGATCCACTGTCCTTTGATCTCACATATATACAGAGGTCCCAGGATTTCCCTGAACTTTGGCATCAGAGCAAACAGCTATGGTTGGGCTAGAGCAAATCTTCTGGAAAAAGAGATTTTGAAATCTTTAGTGATGGAAAATCCATTACAAGTCTTGCTAAGTTGTTATGTGGTCAGGCTTATCCTTGGCTGTAAAGAAAAATGGTTTTCTCTGCTCTGAATTTTTCTAGCTTCAGCTACTCACAGTTTTATCTTGTGTCTTTACACATGGGACTAAAAGTTCATTATTTCTATATGTCTGTTCCTTTACAGCCCATGCTTATGCTACCTCTTTCTATATACACTTGGCAATGGCCCTTAAATATCAAGTGATTAAACCATCTTCAGGGTTGCTGGGCTTTCCTTTGAGCCCTTTCCAAATTCTCATCATCTTTTTGAATGGTGAACATCAAGATCCCAGGCTTCTCCAGCTCTATTAGACATCAGGGGACATACACAGAGAACAGTTAACCTTCTATGACTCTATGTCAACCTACAGAGATCACACTGCTATTTAAAAATTTTGGCTCTTGCTGAGATGAAGCCCAAGATTCATCTAGATTCCAGGTTAGGCTCCCCATCCTCTCATAACTCAACCTGCAAACATTCTTCACTCCAGCATGTCACCTTACAGACAGGAACAGTGTGCAGAAACGTGCTGTTTTCTTGAGCCAGGTTTACAAGAAATCTCACCTGCCCTACTGACAATCTAACTACATATTCTCTTAAATTTTTTTTCTCTTCCAGCAATGCTGTAATTTGTGTCATTGGCAAATTTCTCACTAACAACTTCATAGATTGTTCTGTATCATCATTAAAAACATAGTTAAATACTGTTAGGTCAAGAAATTATCTCTTTGAGCCCTCATTAAAAATCCATCAAGCTGGTAAAATTTTCCCCATTTATGGTGACGTTTTCAGACCTAGGAACTAGTCAGTTTTTAATCAGTTTAGAATAATACAAATTCAATACAGCTTACATCAATTTCCTAATTAAAATGTCAGGTAGCGTGAGGCGGAATACCTCTGAAAAGTCTGTAAAATCAAGCTCATTTCCTTTACCAGCTAATCTTTTAATTCAGTTTTAATTTCACCAGATATATTTATTGAGTGGTGGTACGTATGTTATCCTCCCTTAATCCTTTACTGACCATGACCTGTGTTAATTGTTCCACTGTATTACCTGGAATTGTTTTTAGCTCTGAAAGACCTCTAATCTATTCCATATATCTCAAAATGCTGACATATTATTAGCTGTCTTCTGCTTTAATGTTCCTCACCATTCAAAATCTGTTGATGTAGCATGTGTTGGTCATAGAGCTTGTTAGTGCTCACACTAGAAATCCTTGAGAAGAAGGTGTTAGATGCTGAATTTTTAAGACCAGAGCAACCAGTAAGAAGAACTTTTCTCAAGAAATGATTGACCTGATGATATCAAAATGTTTTAGGTTAGGATTTGCTTTTTAACATCATCTTCAGTTATTGTTAAAATAGAAAATTTGTTGTTACCTTGCAGTGTAAGTAATTTCACTCTATTTTTTCCAGATAGTTTTTGAAATCTTTCATTTGTTATTCCCAGTTCTATCATTTCTTCCTAGTACTGAGCAAATAATTGTTTGAATTACTTTAACTTCTTGAATGCTTAACTCCTTTCTTACTGTTACTTTTTCAATCTATGGATTTATCCTCCTTCTTTTCCATTATGATTTTTTTTCTGAAGTCTATTTCTTTTTTGTCTCCTGTGTTTTGTAGATTATGTTTGCATTCATACTCGTTCTGAGTCTGTCTGTTCTCTGTTAACCAGAATAGTCTCTGTTCTCAGTTGGATTGTGGTTTTGAAAGCATCTCCTAGAATGTTTTAAGCAGTTCCTAATTATTATTCCCTTTCTATTTATTTTCTTTATTTTCAGCTGATTTAGCTTCAGACTGCTTTCAGCTTTGTGAGACTTGGATTTCTGGGTTTTTTTTGTGGAAGTTTTTCTTTTTTTTTTTATTTCCAAGAACATATATAGCTGTCTGAACTATCCTCTGATCACACATCACAAATGCAATTAAGTCAATACCTGGCTCTTAAGCAATCCCTGTAAAGCAATCTCCATATTTTAGTGATAGGCTTCTCTACCAGTCAAGACTTAGTCTAACACATATTCCTTCCATGTTAGATGCTAAATTTTTGAGGCCAGGGAAGCCATCCTTAGTGAGCAGAACTTTTCAGAAGAAACTATTGACCTGACAGGGTATCATTCCTGACTCTTTCTGGAAGCAGATTTAAAGTGAGTCCATAGTGATAATTTTTTCACTTGGCCACGTTGTCAATGAAGAAGAGGTATGAAAAAGATTTTGGAAATACTGAGTGGGGTCATCTTGATGTGTTAATTTCAGTTCTGATGTGCCTCCCTCTGTTTGAAACTCAGCTTGAACAGTTCCATTGCTGTCTACAAGTACCTGAAAGGAGGTTGTAGCAAGGTGGGTGTTGGCCTCTTCTCCCAAGCAAAACCTAGAGTGGTTAAGCACTGGAACAGGTTCCCCAGGAAATGGTGGAGTCACCATACCAGGAATTGGTCAAAACCTGAGAAAACCTGGCACACTGTGATATGTCTAGTGGGCACGGTGGTTTTCAGTTGAAGGTTGGTTTTGGTGATCTTGAAAGTCTTTTCCAATCTTATTGGAAACTATGTTTTATCTTTTTCTGTCACAGTGCAGCAGTTATCCCTAAAATGCCTTTGTGTGTTGTGTTTACTTAGAAGATACGGCTATTTAGATTTTCACATGCTTTTATGGTTTCTTCATATTCTTGCTGTAGGAAGGAAAAGAATGGTCACAGCAACAACAGGCCACTAATGCCCCCCTCCCCCACCTTTTGTTTTTTTATGGACTTAAAAGCTCATTAACAAATTTCTCAAAACAGAGACTGCAAAGATGTGTTTCACTTTCTGAGAAAGCTCATCTTGGAAGGTCATTTGAAACTCTTGTCACTAAATGGTGTCCTCGGCCTTCCCTCTCCAGATGAAAACATGAAAAGATGTTCAAAATTAATGTTGATGGCAAACATCTCCTTAATAATATTTTAGTTTAAAACACTCCCACGGTTTAAAGAAAGACAATATTTGTGCCTGCCAGGGGACAGAAAAAGACATCTTTATAAACTAGACTATTTAAAACTCAAAATATAAAAAGAGGAAAAACCCCTCAGTGATATCTGACAGACAAGAACACTGTACTGATAAACATAACTTACTTGTTCAGTGTTGGCATTAAAGCAGGATGCAGTGAGTAGGAGGGAAAATGCCATCTGTATAAGAAAACTCAATGTATTTTTAATTAAACCTTGATTTATATGGATCAGATTTATCTGTATTTTTATTATCTGGCAGAAGTAAAAAGAACCTCACAAACTTATAGTTGCTCCAAGCAGCAGGGGTCAAGCAGTGCATCATTTTACCCTGCTTTTGCTTTAAAAGAAGTTGGGTACTGACTGAATATTTTGCTTAGTTCCAAGAAGGAGACCACTGCACTCCAATCTACTCCTTGCAAATATGTTAACAGCAGTTGTCTTGCAGATCATGAAGTTACTGCCACTCCATAGGACAAGTAGCAACAGTCTGCTTGAAGGCCTCTGCCTTTCAAAGGGAGATGCATTTGGTAATTTATGCCCTGATTTAAAGTTGACTGCAGTTCATAGGAACTACCACTACCATTTTCATTAAGTTATAGATCAAGTAGTTATTAAATAAGGATTGCAAGACTAAGCATGTGATAAATTCAGTCCCCTGGGAATCACCTGGCACCAAATACCAGGCCTCACATTTAATCAAGTTATCAGAGAAGCTGAGATACATACAGATCTGTTTTACTCAGCATCTGTTCAGTGACTATTAGACATCTAAAATGTACAAATCTGAAAGAATATTTTATACCTACAAACATTTTTAACCCACTCAGTGCCTAGGATGAAATACTTTGAGATAGTTCATTAGTCTTACATTTTCTAGTCTTATTGTAAAAAAACCCCAAACAAACTAAAAGAGAAACAGGGGGAGAAGAAGCTATTTGTTATGGAGGAAAGTAGATCAACATTTAAAGATGTGCCACTAAAGCATACCTGTAGGTATATTACTGTATGAACATCAGACAGAAAAGTATTTATTCCTTAAGTCATAAAACAGCTACTTATTTTCTAGAGTCTTAGCATATTTGAATTACAGAGTTGATGTACAGTACATGATGTACATACTTTTGCCTTTTCATGATGTCTCTTCACCTTTTTCCATGCTCCAGACCATATTCCAGAAAAATTTCATCATTCCTTTCACAGAAACATCTGTCCAACTGTAAAATGGAGCCTTTTTTTTTGTTGTTTTGTGGCTTCCATCACAAGACTTAAAGGCACCATATTTTACAATCTAACACATTTAGATTCAGTGAAACTCTATGTTACTGCACACTAATGTAATAATGAGAAATGTAATTAAAGTCACTGCTATAATAACATCTTATCGGAATGCGCAATGAAGATAAACTTGCTTATTCCAGAGACAGAGGGCTTATTGCATAGGAAGCAGTTTGTTCTGATGGATTCTTTGATCTACAGCCGGTATCTCTGTTAACTGGAGGGGTGGGGAAGGGCTCGGTATATATTGCCGCATTTTCCTTTGGCTGCCAAAGGGAGGATAATTAAAAATAAAGGGGGCTTCAGGATCAAAGAAATGGAAAAAGTTACGCTGCCTAGTCAACAGGCTGAGGGAAAAAGTTTTTAAAAAGATCTTCATTAGTAAATATTTAGAAGGCACAGATGCTGAATAAACACCTCATTTAGCTACAGACTTCAGCAGAACAATTACTGTATGAAAAAAATCAAAAGATTCAAAAGAAAAATAAAACTAGATTGGTGGCTAGTATGTAAACTGTATACAGAAATACCACAACTATGCACAAGGTATCAGGTTTTCTTCATAAAGGGCAAGAAATTACTCTGACTCATCTCTCCATATTTTGTACACAAATGAGACTGGATGGCAACTGAAAGCCTCAGAGAAGGCTCAGAAGTCAGTCCCTGGGAACTGGGTGAGATAGTTTCAGCAAACTGGCCCTTGGCATTGTGTATCTCAAACTGGGGTGCCCAACCAGCTCCAATCTCTTCGAAAGGAGGCACTAACAAGCACAAGGAAGGAGAGAAGAAAAGGAGTGATTTCTTTATTCTGCTTAAGTCTTGCAAAAGCTGGAGCACAACATTAATTGTTTATTCCAAATACTTAAACACTCAGTGCAAGGGTCCCTGTTTGCAGAGTCCAAGTGGAAGTGACTCAGCATGCTAAAAAGAAAAAGAGCAGGCTGTCCTGTTGTAATTCACATAATTAAAATATTCTGCCTAAATGCATTACATCTCCCCACACACATCAAAGGCTTGTGTTTCCTCAAACTCTCCATTTACATTTAGGGAAGCCAGAGTTCTTAAGCTCTTATGAGAGAGAAAATACGGTGTGGTCTGGGCATCTCTGCCTTGGTGTGCGTAACGAATCACAACACTGTGTAAAACACCAGGTCCTGAGCAAAGATGCCTTATGTTCAATACCTACTGTAGCATCACCACTGCTCTGCTACCCTTTGCTGTATTAAGGGCTGTGTGTCTAATCCAAGTTGTACATCAGCCTGTATTGATATGAGCCTTGCATTTGGGCCCACCAGCAGCCCATCAGTGCAGGAAAACTGGGTTGCAGGTCTTAAGGAATCAGCAGGAGTTTGTATCCTAGCTGGCATATTCTTAAAGGTTTTTGGTTTACTTGCTTCTTGAATGTTGGGTGGGGAAATCCTGGGAAACAGAGGTCTGCCTAGAAGAGTGGCACTTGTGAATGGGCAAGGGCCTGCTCTGTCACTGTTGGGATTTGGATAGGGCTGCCCTTTTCCTCTGTGGCTTTAGATAACACTAATGAAGACTTTCCTCATCAGCATGTGTGAAGTATTTGCTCTCTTGCCTGGCAGCCTCCAGGTGGTGGAGAATGCAGGTGGAGAGGCAGCAGTTTAGGGAAATAAGGACTCAGCAATCCCCATGTGGAAAGAGCAGCAGCTGTGGGCTTTGGGCCAGCAATAAAAGTGACAGCCATTGCAGAGGTCTCCTGAAAGCATGAAGGAGCCAGCAGTAATGCTTCTCTGGGCTGCTTGCACTGGGACTAACTGCACTCTGTGAGTGCAGCTTTGTGGGGCTTTGCTGGGAAGAGACGTTGACAAGGGAAGATGAGGGGCTGGCACTTAGTGCTTGTTGCAGCCTCTTGTATCATGCCCTGAAGACAAGTTAAGTGAGCAAGGTGAATGATCAAAAGTTTTAGAAGAAAATGTGGTTGCTGTTTTCCCTTTATAGCTCAGCTGGACCTACAGCTGGGATGGTTTCAGGTCAAGGATGATAATGTGAAGAGAGTGAAGGTAGGGGCCAGGGTGTGATGGTATGACCCTCCATCGCTGGATGTCAGGTCAGATTTTTTTCCTTGGCTTGGAGGGCTGTGTTCTGGCTGACTGTGATGGACAGTGTCAGGACTCTTCTGGTGGGGGCAGCCACTCCAAAAGCTGGAGCCTGTCACCTGGCCCACGTTCTTCTTGGCTGAAGCAACATCTCCCTTCAGGTTTCTTTAATGTAATTTGGTATTTCCAGTGGGTTGGTGCTATTTACTGGGGTATTGTTCTGTGTATCTTGTGAAGACAAGACTTAGGACTGACCACTATAAACAACTACCACATAGTTCAGGGGATGAAAAAATGAGACCTTGGACTGAGCATATTTTAGGAAAATTTCCTTGTTTAGTATTTTCCCGTGATGCTCCCAATCTAGTTTTCTCTAGCAGAAGAAACCAATCATTCCATGGTTTTAGTCTTATGCTACAAAACATGGGTTTCCCAATTAATTTTGCCTCTGAGTGAAGAGTTGGGGAATATATCTCATTTCCACAAGATGGGCGTATAATCCCTTTTTGTTACAGCATTGATGAGTTAGAGCAGTTCTCCCTGCCTGTCTTAGCCCCTCAGTTGAAAGCTATTGGGTGTAAAAGGTGGTGCTTGGTACTCGTAGGAGAGTAAGCATCAGACTATCATCTGAGGAAGGTAGGAAGTAGGCGCTGTGTCACCACAGCAACATAATAGTTACAGCAAAATGGAGCAGAGAGGTTTTGGATCCTGCTTAGCTTAAAGGAATTTAATCTGTGGTACCTCCTTTCTGAAAGTCATTGAGCTATGGAAAGGTCCAGCATGAACTCTGTTGGGCCACTGTTCAGCAAGGAGTGCAAGACTCTTGAGGACACAGACAAAGTGGAGAGGTACACACCCTCCCTTTTAACAGAAAAATGTGTCTGAGAATGGGAAGTCTTGGTTCTTGTCCATGTGCTGGAAACTGCTTTACAACACTTGCCTGAAAAGCAATTGAATAAATTCCTCTGCAGCACTGGAAACAAGACAGAGGACTCCTTTCCCAAGGGGATATTTAAACTTTTCATTGGAAAAGATTTAAACTTGTCATTCGACATATTTTGTCAGCAATGATTTTATTACACAGTGGCTATTAATCATGGGCCTTACTGTGGCATTCATATTTCAAGTCATTAGCCTTTTATTTTCTGGCAAAAATGTAGTAGATCTGTAAGAGTGACTGTTCCCTGCTGTTGAGAAAGCCATGGCACCATAAAACTTGAGAAGCCTTGCACTAATGTAATCAATCTACTAAAATGACAGCTATATTTGAAATACTGTGTGCACGTATAATGCCTCACAATGGAAAGCAAATACTGGTAGCACTGCCGTGTCGTGGCTCCACACCAGCATTTGCTGAGTTTCTTGTGGGAAACTACTTCTACGCTGCAAACCCTTCTTCTTCTGGAAGATCTGTTCCCTCAGACTTGGGGGTTCTCATCCACCAAACAATGTGGTAGCTACATAACATTCTGATGTCAGGTTTGCATCCTAGCAAAATGACAACCGCATTTTTTTTAAAATTACATTATCTCTCAGACATGAAAAATAACGTTTGACACTGACTTTACATCCAGTGAATGTTTCCTGTCGGTTTTTTACTGTGTTAAGGAAAGACCTGGGAAAGCTGAGTCAATTAATTTTGAAGTTCTTTACGGTGATACTGACTACAAAGGCAACAGCCATCTTAGGAGCATTGCGTACTTTTGTCTGTCCTCTTCTTTGAGAATGAAAAATTAATCTCTACAGGACACAGTCCCATCTAGTATGGGATTCAGCCCTGAGTGAATATAAATGCAGATTAAACTGGGTGGAAAATGTTGACAAGTCGGCAGCAGCAACATGGAAAGAACAAACCTTTTGTAAAGCTAGAAATTTCCTAAGAAACTTTTAGGGTCCTCGTAAATTACTGTCTAGGCACAGCTGAGAACAGCAGTCTACATTCCTACTCAATTTTCCTAACTCTTAAATATCTGACTGAGTGCAGCAGTGGCTTTACGAATGACCATTCTCCGAATGCTTTCCCCAAACATCTTGCTTGATAGAAAAATAAAAGCTCTTGCACACTGCTTGAACCTGTGCAGTGACATTATGCATTAGATTTGCACTTAGTAGCAAAGGCGGTATTCTGCCCAAAGTAATCAGTGCGTAATAAAGCTTCTTTAAAGCGAGGAATGTAATGGCCTGGTGTGGACTGCACATCTACAGAACTATAAGCCTGATGCTTTCATTAACAGAGAACATCTCAGGAGGAGAGGAGCTAAAACCCCAGGATTTTTAGTGCAGCCTGCAGGCAGGGTAATTGGGGTCCCAGGTAACCGACAAAATGACTTCTTATTCCCTGTGAATGTTTGCTGTTCACAGCGAGGAGCTTCTATTCCAACATATTAAAATCTTTTTTCCTACCACTGGAAAACTCAGTAGGGGTTTTTTGAGGGTAATTAAATTATCATGCCCATCTTCCAGATTAGGGCTAGACTGATTTACTGTACAATCTTGAGTAAATCAGGAGTAGCCAGGAATAGAAAGAATGTTTCATTATTTTACAACACAGAGAAAACATTACATGTGAAATTAGATTCCTCTAAACCATGCAGATCTGTTCAAGACACTCCTGAAATTCCTTCGTGATGGGCAAGGGTGCACACAGCAAGACCACTCTTCCCTCACTACTTTCTCCAAAACCCCTCAGTATTGTAGGCAGAGCATCCATGGTTTCAGGGAATGGAGTGGGCCTTACACTGAATTTTCCTCCCTTCGGTCTTCTCAGTATAAGATAAAACCCCATTCTGTCACCTCTGAATGATTGTTCAGGGGTACATGAGCAGTGACCCTGCGTTTGGGACTTTACCATGATCCTCTTCTGCTTTCTAGGAAAGGGAATGTCCAGGATATGTCCAGCTCTTCCTAGGTTCTTATGAGGCTTAGGAAGGCACTGGCAAGTATGTGAAAGACAAACATCAGACATGTAGACAAAATGGTGAGTAACATCTCCCCTCTGCAGTATTTCTGTAGGATCTGACAAATCAGAGCATTCCTTATTCTTTGTTTAATACTTAAAGATGGATGGCTCTATTAAGTTGTCTAGCTCTATTTGTTCCTTTTGGTAAACAGACTTTTTCAGTAATTAATTTGTTTGATAAGCGAACTGAAAAGGTCCAGATTTCTTCTGCCATGGGATCACTATATGTGGATATGAGTGGGGGTGCAAGAATTTCAGAGATGTCATGGAAGTTGAGGAAATACATGAAAACATGAGTAGTGCATGCATAAGTTGCTTTAATATATTCTTGTGCAGTCAACCATTCTTTCTACTAGCTTTCTAGCAAATAGTGGAATGGAATTGCTTGCTGTCTCCATTATAAGAATAATTTTTGTATTTGTCCTTTTTGTAGTCCCCTTGCAGTATTCCTGCAGAAAACTGGTTATTTTTTATTCTGTTCCTGTTCTTATGAAGCATTTTATTGAGAAAATAAATTGTCAAAAATAGTAAAATTAGACATAACATTAGAAAACATTTTTGTGAGACTACAATTTTAATGTTTGATTGAAAACCAGTAAATGTTGTTCTAATCTCATTTGTGTTTCATCTTTCATTATCACAAAACCTTCTACCAGGGCAGAACCTAGCCAGACTTGTAAAACAACTAAAGGGAGAGCTGACACAGTTGATTATAATTTCCAAAATGTATGACTTGGCTTAAAAACTGGAAGATGGCCATGGATGTGGTTTTGTTTTTTTGGTTTTTTGGCAGCAAGACATGGAAGTTATCAGCAGTTCTGTTGTTGAGACCTTAAATGGCAGACGTAGTTAGCCAAAAAGAGTTAGAAATTCCTTGTGGTTTTGACCTTTTTCCTAGTTTGACAGCAGATGATTGAGAGTATGCAGTGGGTAGTTTATGACAGCTTGTGCAACTGAGGTTGTAGTGTGGCTACGGGATGAAGCCTGTCCGTGACATAATTAGCTAAACCTTTCTCTACTCTGCAAAGATAGGAAGGATTAGTCCCACATGTGGAAGGCTGCTTTCCAGAGACTAGGCAAAGTGAATTTGCCAAAACTGTTTGCAGAACTCCATGATTGTTCATCATCCTGTGGTTCAAGTACCTCTTCTGATCTCCAGTCCAAAAGCCGACACTCAATATTTCCCTTTGTTTTGTAACAGGATCTTTATACAGCTCCAGAACAACCCCAGATGAAACATCAAAACATGGCAAAAACCAGATGGGAATGCCAGAGTTCATGTCACCTCATTCTTCAAGAATATTGCATAGAATGTGCCAGCAACAAAGGCTTGGATTCAGTCTAGATATTGACGTTCGTTCTGCTAAAACAACAAGTTGATGAAAATCCAATGGAGAAAAATGATCTTGACAGCAGAACATGAAGAAGCAAGGAAGGCAGAGCCTGACTGATGCAAAGGGATGGACCTGAGGAGGAGTTAAGGTCATGCAGGTAAGAAGGATCACCTGTGGCCAAGCCATCTTTGGAAGGATGTTTGTTTGGTCTGCAGCTGTTTCTTAAATATTGAAGAGTGTTCTGGTACTTGGAAGACTAAGCCCAGCAAGCGGGACTGGAAAAGTTTTGTTTGTTTCTTTTTTACACCAGGGAAATGCAGCCAGGGCAGTTGAACACATCCATGAACAAAAAGTTAAGTATATTAAAAAACATCGAGGGAAATGGAGGCTAGTTAGCCCTTCCTTTTCTAATGGATCTGTTAAATGAAATCATGTTCTAGCACACCCCTCTGAGCTATGATCTCACAAATATTACTTAAGCTTGGTCATATGAAAATATAATTTCTTTTCCCAGTAAGAAACAAAGGTTTGTCTGTAGCTTCTCCCCTGAGCCTCGATGACCCCTTGGGCTTGTGTGCTCAAGACTCCTTCATGTGCTCTTGGATAACGCAATAGGCATGACATGGTAGCATCCCATACTTGACCTCTGAATCCCTATCCCAAAGAGGTAGATAACTTATGCTCCAGCTGGTAGGGTGCAGCACTCCAACAGTGCTGGAACACTACTTTAATTCATGCCCCTGGAGCTATTACAGACATGCCACTGCATCCCTAAGAAACACACACAGATCATAAATAAGGTTAGATGTTATTTTAAGTAATAAACACTAAGATACAGAAATTTCATTGCAGCCTTCTGTCTTTGTCTGTCTCTTCATTTTGACTATTTTTAGTTTGCAGTCAGCATTATGACTGTGAACTCAGGGAACACTTGGACAATAGGTACATAAATAATTATGGATAGGTCTCCAGAGTCTTAAACATTAGCAGAGAATTCAAGTTAAATACTGGCTGGGACTATTCCATGGCTTGGAGATACAAGCTGTACTTATACGTATTGCAGTAATTTTATTTCCCATGGTGAAAAACTAACCTGGACCTTGGTGGTGGTTGAAGGGTCTGCACAGAAGCTTTGAGAATTGCAAATTGATGTATTGCTGGACACAATTCTGCAGAACGAACTGGAGACATCTTCTATGTCTGCTTATACTTCACANAAGCATTACTGTTACAGAATTACCATGTAGATTTTTTCTATTTGTTTTTATTTCCTTCTCACAGTCTGTGAGAATTCTTTGTTTTGAGTCTTTGGAGAGCTGGGTCATGCAGGACAGTGAGTAATACAGAAGACTTTCAACTCCTGCAGGTCACCCCTGCAAATGCAAGGCTAGGAAGAATTATAGTAGAAGTCGAGTCCACTGAAATACAAAAAATTGTATTTCTGCAATTTTACAAAGAGAAGCATGAGG